>JAQQSQ010002670.1:0-10449 GCA_028627145.1 Eidolon dupreanum | reverse complement strand
GCTTATTACCAGGAACCACTGTCCTGGAAACCAGCTCACTCTTTTATGTTTCTGCCTCCCTCCTGTGAACCTGTGAAAACCACATCAGACCGACTATTATCTGGGCAGTTGAAAAACCTGCAGATACTACTGACTGCTAAGATTTTCTCAGAAGCCGCTTGAGATGTATTTTTAATTCTGTCCCTTTCCCACTCACCAACATAAGCAAAATATTACAGGCATAATGACTAACTCTAGTTTGCTCAAAAATACTTTGAAATCCTTGGAGACAGGAAACCGTAAGATTATAAAGGGAACTCAGGCTGGGAGACCCTCATTCGGGCAAAATTTAATTTCCTTGATGTTCACGAAGAACTCTGACTCCACTTACATTTCACCTTCTATGCTTAAAGAATTTTTTAAGAATTAGGACAATTATTTAAAAATATCACCACAGCTACACGTCGTTTCTGATCCATACATTTCAAAAAAAAAAAAAAAAAAAAAAACAATTCACGTAATGACAGCTCTCCTTAAGCAAGAGAAAAGAGAGCTGTGGTTTTCAAGTCGTACCGAGAGAGCATCACCCACAGGGTGCTGGGTCCTTTCTCTGCCGTTGCATTCATGACAGTGAACCTATGATGTGTCAAAGCCCTGTATTAGGTCCCCATCCTTGAGTGGGGAACACGGTGACACAGAGGGTCTCATCACAATGAAAATACACTTGGAAAAAATTACACACAGAATTCTATGGGTATGCATAGAGGGAGAGACGGACTTTGGTTCTGGTGGAGGACCAGGAACAGTGGGGCTCTGTATTAAAGGGAGACGGCTCAACTAAGAGGAGGGATGGGTAGACCGGCATCCAGGTGGCAAGAACAGCCTGAGCAAAGGCTTTGAGAAGTGATACGGGATGGTATGTAGCGGGTACCCCTAGGAGTCTGGGATACTAGAGTTCAAGGCGCACCACTTGTCACCTGCTAGAATGGCTCAGATTATAGGGACCGACCATGCAGGGTGTTGGGGAGGATGGGGAGCACCCGGAACTCTCATGCACCACTAGAGTATCCGCAAAGTGGTAAAACCACTTCGGAACACAGTTTGAGAGTTTCTGAAAATGTGAAACATATACTTTCCACATGGCCAGCCTGGGTATTTATCCATGAAGAATGAAAGCATAAGCCACACCAAGATTTGTACATGAATGTTTATGGTGGCTTCTCTGTATTAGCTCCAAACTGGAAACAATCCAATTTCCATCAACAGGTGAATAAACAATTGTGGTATAATCATGCGTTAAATATTTCTCACTATCGAAAACAACACAAATAAACTATTGATACCATACTAGAGCATGAATGAATCTTAAAATAATTATGCTGAGTGAAGAAGCCAGACCAAAAACAAAAATAACACTACATACTACATGATTTCATTTATATAAAACTTTTGAAAATGCAAATGACTTTATAGGACAGAAAGGAGATCAATGATTGCCAAGGGTGGTGGTGTGGGTGGGGGGAAAATTACAAAGGGGCAAGAGGAGACTTCTGGGAGTGATGGATGTATACCTTAACTATGGTGATGACTTCAGGGGTATGCACACGTGTCACAATGTGCCAAGCTGTACATTTTAAATATGTATAAATTTGTGAATACACTAAAAATTATTCAATTGTACACTTTAAATGAATTAGACAGTATGTGACTTACACTTCAGTAAAGGTTTGTGCAGTTATGTCAATCATATCTCAAAAAGTAGTTGCCTTAGCCTGCGTGGGTGGCATAGACTGAGTGGCTGATAAATTACAGAAATTTATTTCTCACAGTTCTAGAGGATGTGAAGTTCAAGACCAAGTTTTTATCAGATTAAGTGTTTGGTGAGGGTCTGTTCTCTGAGTCACAGATGGCCATCTTCTTAGTACTAAAAAAGAGAGTTTTCAAGTCTTAAAAAGACATGGGCGAAACTTAAATGTATAGTACTGAATGAAAGAAGCCAATCCGAAAAGGCTACTTACTGCATGATTTCATCTCTATGACATTTTGGAAAAGGCAAAACTATGGAAACAGTAAAAAGATCAGTGATTGCCAGGGGTTTGGGGAAGGGAGGTCTTAACAGGTGGAGCGTAGCGGATTCTCAGGGCAGTGAAACTTCCATGTGGACGATAATGGCAGAGACATGCTATTGTACGTTGTCCAAACCCACAGAATGTACGACAGTAAACTCTTAATGTAAACTCTGAACTTCGGGTGATTATGACGTGTCACTGTAGGATCATCAGCTGTAACAATGCCCCTCTTCTGGTGGGAGATGCTGATCACGCAGGAGGTGGTGTATATGGGGGGAGGGGCGTGAGTATGTGGAAGTTCTCTGTACTTTTCACAGAATTCTGCTGTGAACGTAAACTGCTCTAAAAAACAAAGTCTGTTAAAAAGAGTACCACGGCAGAAGAGAACTATTTCTCCATTTAGTTTGCAGTTAGAGTGTAATGATTAACTTGATGGGGCTTGCCCTAAATGGAAGGCTTCGCTTTGCATTGTTGAAGGGCCCTCCTACCTAAGGAGACCAAATTAAGTTCCATCATCTATCACATTCCTTTGGGCTCAGGCTCCCAAAGCCTACACTTAAAGAAAACATCCACGAGGAGGCAAGGCAGGAAGCCATTAAATAGCATGAACACCTTAGCAAAGCAGCGGGTCCTTGCATGGCGCTGGTGGTGCTGGGGCCCTATTGCATTTCGTGATGAGAAAGTAGCCAAATTTCTTGCTTCTGCCCTGATTACAGAATAAAGGGAATATATAGGTGGAAAGAAAATCCATTTCTCTGCATAGCCTACTGCCACTTCCAAACTCACAAAAGGCGCTTCTTACTAAATTAATCTCGTCAACATGAAACACGTCCTCACAGCATGAAGACCTTCCAGCTTGGGGTCTGTCCTTCATGGCCGGGCCCATGCAGGCGGCAGAGGAAAGAGCACGTTTCTCTCTTAGTGTGGTGGCCCTTTCTAGTCATTACAATCCACAATGACAAGGGTGCTGTGTCTAATGTGTCCGATTAACAGGACATTACTCTTCACATGAGCATAAATAAAACCTAAACAGTTTAGCACACAGGAGATCATTGAAATAACATCATCGCCCGTAAAATGGGTACAGGATTTTTAAAAACAAAGCCACCCATTTGTTTTTTATACACCGAGATGGCTGGCTCTGCCCCATTTGTCTGTTTCCTCCAAAAGCATCTCCAGTTCATGGTGTGGGGGCTCCACTGCTATAATAAAAGCTAAATCCTCTGCAGGAAGTTGGAAGCATCCAGAGGCTCTTTTCCAAAGACACCTCCCCGCCTCCCTCCACCCACACACAAATTCTGATAAACTCCAACATCTTTCTTCCTTCTCGCTACACCCATAGCTCCCTCCACCTTGAGAAATCATGCCGCAAGAGATTAACTTAACAGGAGTACGTGACATCTCTCAGGTCTTGTGGGGAAGAAACATTGTGAATTACTGAGAATTGCAGTCTATCCCTGGATTTATTTTCAAAACATCAGGAATTAGTTATATCATTCTTTAAATGCTGGAGAGTAGAGAACAATTGGGCTCTAACCCCAAGACCACAGCTTCTCCACTGGTCCATACCCATCCTGGCTCTTAATCTGTCCAAATTAAGCTCCTTCCTCCTCTTCTCAGGTTACTAATATGATGATTTTGATAAAGGGAGACCAGACACCCAACCATTCCACTTTTAGGTACATACATATCCAAGAGAACCAAAAACATATGTCCTCGTAGAAACTTGTATGTGAATGTTCTTAACCATCATCTTTCAAAGCCTCCAAAATGTTTAAATGACCCAAACATCCACCAACGGATGAATGGATAAACCAAACGTGGAATATCCTTGCAACACAATGTTATTTGACCATAAAAAGAAATGAAGTACCGATGCATGCTACCACATGGATGAGCCCGGAGAACAGTATGCTAAGTGAAAGAAGCTAGACGTGAAAAGGACAGAAATTGTATGATTCCATTTACAGGAAATTTCCAGAACAGACAAATCCCTAGAGATGGAAAGTAGATCAGTGATTGTCTGAAGCTGGAGGAGAGGAGAAAGGGGAGTGAGTGCCAATGGATATGGGTTTCTTTTTGGAAAGACAAAAACGTTCTGGAGTTAGACAGTGGTGATGGTTGCACAATTTTCTGAATATACTAAAAACCATAGAATTGCGTTCTTTAAAAGGGTGAATATTATGATATGTAAATTGTACATCAATTTAAAAAAGAGAAACTAGACTTCAACATGGGTCCTAAACTCCTTTGCTCCAAGTGTTACGAACAACGGCTTAAAATACTGATTACAGAAGTAACTCTGGAGACTATTAATATCCTTGTCTTCGGAAGTCCTCCCCAGTTTTGGTCTCAAACCCCAGTTCCACAGGACACCGAGGAGGTGACCACACATGTCACAAAGAAAGCTGCTAAAAACTCACCTACTCAAAACCACGAGGATGCGATTCCTTTTAAGAGCAATCTTTAGCTGTGGAGGTTTTTAAGAGCAACAACTTTACAAAACAGAGGCTGATTTGTTTTGTCGGTTCCGTGTTGAGTCTTTTGTTCTCTCCTCGGAACACGCATTGCTCTGTGGCTGTCTATTTGCCTTTAGGGGGTGAATTAAAAGCAGTTCTTTGTTATGGTTATTTGGGAACATTCTAGAGACTGCTGCTTACCATCCAGTATGAAAAGTTGTTTTCGATTGGTGAATGTCCTCTCATACTTGTGGCGTTATTTTTATTCATTTTTTTTTTTAACTTCAGGGCCCTTTTCACAGTGTGTATCATGCGGGGTTGCATGTGTTTGTAGGGATGCAGTGTGTGTGTGTGGGGGGGGGGCGTGAATCACTGGGAGAAGCGATTGTAATTTCAAAGGAATAAAATTTCATTCCATGCCTGAACACCAAAGCAAAGAAATTATAGAGCAAACACCATAAATCACAGAAGACTGTCAGAAACGGGCCTTCACATATTCCAAGCTCTGTAAAAACAGAGATACGGTAACAAATGCAACAAATGGCAGGTGAGAAAAACAAAATAATTAAGTTACAACATTTTCTTGCTCTTTCTAATGTGCTATGTTTTCAAGCTCAGATTTGCTTCTGAAAATTTTGAAGACGAACACTAAAGATACAAAGATCAGTCATTAAGTCATAGATGTATGAATTTTCAGGACAGTTACTTCAAACCAGTTGAATCTCTTTTTCATTAATAAGGAGTGGGGTTAAATAATAACCTTTTATTTGTGCAGTGATTTTTACGAGTGTATTTTTATAGATATTATTTATCTTAATGTTCATATCATTCCTATTTTACAGGTGAAGAAACTGAAGCTTACAGAGGGTGTCTCACCAAAGATAATGTAATCAGTATGAAAGAGATAGAGCTAGACTTGAATTTCATTTTCTGACTCCAAATCCTATGGTCTTTTCTCCATGACCTACCATCTAGCATCTGACAAATACTACATGAAAACAGATCTCTACCCTTAAAGAACCCAAATTCTATGATTCTAATCCATTACACCCACGTAGCATTCAATTCAGATTACTTGACTGTCTCTGGGCTAAGACAGGGGTCCCCAACCTCCTGCCAGATGAGTACTGGTCCGTAGCTTGTTAGGAGCCTGGCCACATAGCAGGAGGTGAGTGATGGGTGAGCAAGCGAAGCTTCATCTGTATTTGCAACCACTCCCCAGCGCTAGCATCACCACCTCAGCTCCACTTCAGATCATCAGGCAATAGATTCTCATTGGTCCCTGGTACCAAAAAGGTTGGGGACCACTGGATGAGATTAAAATGTCACAGCTGATGAGAAAATGGCCAATTCTTATCCATTCCATCCCAGCAATGAAAGATCCAGTTAAAGGCTGAGACTAGTGTCCTTTACTCACCATTAGATAGATGTCACGTAAAAAGTGATGCCCATTGAGGAAAGGGGTTTCATTAGTCCTAGGAAATGTAGAGCACATGCAAAAGCTACACCATGCATAAACCCATCCGCCTTCAAACATCCAACCAACCACAAGACCCTGGAAGCAACATTATATGTTCCTGACAAGACACTGGTTACATAGATTATGCAACTGTTAAAAAAGCACTATGAGATGCTATTAAGTGCCAAAAGCAAGAGGCTGTAAGAGTATTTTTTGATCCTATTTCTATTTAAAAAGATGTATTTGCAAATAAATACATGTAAGTATATGAGAAACTGGATGGCAGATCCCCTGGGGGTTAGAAATGAGGTTCGGTATGGGTACTTTGTATGCTGTTTCAGTTTCTCATGCAAAAACAAACATAAAATTTGCTTTAGATAATGATGTAACTGTTGCTAAGGTAACTCTTTTTTATTAGACTGTACCCTCACATTTCTAAGTATTTTAATTGTCAGTCTTCCTGACCACAGAAAAACAAACTGCAAAATAATATCAAAAGATTGAACCTCTATTTTTATAGACTCCTGAAAACAAAAATGCAATAGATGTTAGTCACATGCTGGTTCAACTCTCATCTGATTAAAGCTGTGTGTGTAACCCAACCAGCCAGCCAAGCAACAATAACAACAACAACAACAACAACAATAGGCTTTTAAATATAAATCTTGATTAAATATAGTCTCAGAATTTTCAGAAAGTCCATCTTTAGTCTTGGCTAATTGACTACTAACTTAAGACTCTGTCTGCTCTCACCTGCATCAAAAACAGTAAAACCTATAACTGAATTGTTTCACAAGTTAGAAAACCCAACAAACTCAGGATAATCACCCCAAGCAATTTACACCAATAGCCCAACTGGCTGAATTCTATGCCAATCAGCTTCACCAATTAGCAAGCATACTGTCTTTGTGGGGCAAGAACAGTCTAAGTGACTAGTTTTTTAATATTTTCAAGATTGAGTCAGCTTAGTTTTAATGGGAACACGTCTGGACCTCCAGTGGGACAATTTCTGCGGCCCCCTACCAAGCTGGCTTTGGAGGTCTCCTATGCATTCCCAGATCACTCTGCCCAGCAATAAGCATTTTTCAAACCACGATCATTCATAAACAACGTTCTGGATTCTTCCACATCCATGGACAACTCACGTTATTATTTCTTTAATATCAGTCTTCAAATTGGCTCACTCCCTGTCAATGAAACATTTGAGAAATCTTGGTCTGATTATTAGTTATATTTTATGATATACATTAAAATCAAGACGTACATATTTAAAGTAAAAAAAGTGAAAGCTCATCTCACATACTAGGCACTCTGGGAATCACAGTGGACTTTTACGATTATGCAGTTATCTGTGATCACTCATCTTTATATGATTGTCTCTAGTTTAGGCTTTGGGCGTTTCATCTCCCAGCCCCTGAAACAATTCTAGGTCCTGAATAAATGAATGAATAAGTGAATGAAAGCATCCAGGCATGCATGCACGTAATCAAGCAGTGAACATACATGTATCCCTCATTACCCAAAATCTTTTTTTCTGAAATCTGGAGCTGAACAGATTTAGATAAACATTTGGATAAATTTTTGCTATCAAAACTCATGTTATTTGCTCTCTGAAGCTCCAGAAACAAACAGATTTGGCCAATTCATAACCCTTTCTATCCACTCTTGCTACCTGGACTTGGATGAAAATGTATTACTTTCATCGTTATGTCTGAAACCCATGCAGCTCTCTCAGCTCCTCCCCACTCAACAGAAGCCTCAGCTTGTCATGCGGTGAGAGCCACATCCCTGTCACAATAGCACAAGGCGGATTAAGTGGATGTGCTGTGTGGGGTCCCTAGTCACCACGCTGCTTCCAAAGTGAACGTTGTGGCCATCAGTGGTTCTTTCCTTGACCTTAATAACATGCACCACATGTGAAGAAAGGATTCTGCCCCTAGCAAGTTCGACACACGGTAAGGCCGAGAATGGAAAGCGTCCCATCGATGCGAATCCCATCCCCGTTTCCTGGGAGCCAGCTCCCAGCGGCCTCACAGGCGGGGACGCGATGCTGACGGCTCGGAGCTCACCGCCGTCTGCGCCGCCTTAGACCAGGCGGAGGCGAGGGACGATCATCCTGCCCCTGGGCTCGTGTCACGACGCTCGGAAAGGGAGCATCGTGGGACACACGGATGAAATGGGGAAACCGGCACATCCCGCAGTTCCCCGGGGCCCATTTCCCTGTTCCATCCGCACTTCACAAATGTCCCCACAATTCTGTCACTTGTGTTCTACGAAGGCACCAAGCAAATGAGAAGACTTGTGAGGGGGGCAGAGGGAACTTTTGCTCAGGCCTCTCTTGAAGCTCGGGTCATTGCAGTGGCACCTGGGTGAACTCGCGCTTCATCGTCAAGACTGAGAAAGCCTTTATCTCGAAAGCGTGGTTCATAAAAACCAATGCTTTTACCTGTCTCCTCCTATCTCCACCATCACCAAAACCCAAACCCTTAAAAACAAAAAAACAGCTCTGCAGACTAAACCATTGGGTTCTTTGAACGTGTCTCAATTTTCTGGGGGGGGAAATTAGTTGGAAAAAGAATCGATTGTCATTAAAATGGGATTCAGGCTCAGTATTCCTTGAACCATACCGAGCTTGAGGGAGTGTCCAGTCTTGAATGATCCTGAGACAAGAGAGAAGGTGGCCACAGCTGCAATCCCTGTCCTTCCGTGAGGGCGTCTGTGTAGGAGGAGGTCTCGGTGTGCTGAGGTCGGGGTGGCGGCCATCATGCTGACCCCACAGACCACAGGTCTGATTTTAGGCTATGGGGTAGTTAACACTGAACACCTAGTTTTTCAGGCCATCACAAGTTCTCATATATTCGGTCAGTGTTGGATCACTTGATGTAAAAAGACGGCTTTTAATGTTTAAGAGACTGGGAAAAAAATAAAATAAATAAAATAAAATAAAAATAAAGAAACTGGGAGCTGGAGGTTGCCCCAGTGAGGCTGTCAGTCTACATTCTTCTGGAAGTCGGAAAAGATCTGCGAGGCGGTCACTCAGAAGAAATATAAAAAAAAAAAAAAGGTTTCTCTCGGAAAGGATTAAGGATTTCGAGGAGTCAAGCCAGGCAACCTGGTCTGCCCTAGCTCGGAGTTACAGTCAGCTGAGTCTGTCTCAGTGGCTTGCCTATCACATGACCGAATTAGCTGTACTGCATGGGATGAAACTGGGATTTGTCGTGCAGACTGACACAACTCCTGCTGCAACCCCCCAGGGATTAAAACCATTTCCGATCATCAAAGCAATGTTAAAAAAAAAAACCAAACGCTTATTTGAGAAAGTTCAAAGGTGAGGGACCTTCCGTCTGTCTGGATCAGGTCCCTTTCGTGCACGCCCAGGCCTTCCTGCTTCTTAGCTGGCAAATAACTGAACACTAACTGGTAAGAAGAATAGCAGAGGATTGTCCCCAAACTCTCAGGTCTAAGTGTACTTTGTCTCCAAAGGGTGACCCTGCTGGCTACACTTTCTCATGCTAGAACAGCAGATGTGGAGCGGGGAAGCACCATCCCCTGACGAGGTGCTTTGTCAGGCAGCAGTCCACGAGCAAACTGAATTACCAGTGAAGGGGCTGGGCAGGAAATGGAGAGCTAAGGAAATGCAGAAGAATCAAAACTCAATATGCAGGCTAACAAAATTATGAGAGCCATAATCACAGGATGTGGGGAAGAAAATTCATTTACGACAATGCAGATGATGTCAGCTTTCGGTGAAAGTGCCCTGGACATGTATCCGCTCAGCTAATGGGGGGAACAGACAGAGGGGCCCTCCTATTTCTTTATACAACATCTATTTCCACTTTCGGTCTGATGTCACGGGCTGAGCGATTGATACTGGGCAGAGCCAACCTCATACCCATTTCAAACACCTGACAGCATGATGGCCACAGACGGTGGTGGCTACCAAGTCCGCATGCTAAGTTTAGACATCCCAGCATGCTATCTCCATGACGCCCCCAATCAGCTGTGAGCTTATCAATCCCTGTATTTACTCCTCACTGTGCATCCCCCCCAACTTTCCTGGTTATTATTTCTCCTCCTTTTAAACTGAAAACAGACATATTCGGGTGAAAGTTGGGGTCCACACTGTCATGGCTGCCCTGCTCCCCTGCCTTCTTCCATCATCGCCACCATCGGGAACCAAAACTTCACGTCACACTTGTGAAAGCAACTGGCCCTGGTCTGAGACGTAACTTCTGTCGTGGGAAATGTCTGAACCTGGTGACGGTGTCGTCTGCACGTGAGACAGTACCTGAGCCCTGCAGACAGAGGGAGGCTCCCGTACCTCATGAATGACACCTCTCAGGCAGAAGGGCTGAATGAACAGTTCCCTGGACCCCTGGGGTTTAACTCCACCTGCTCGTAACACTTTCCTGCCAACCAAAGGGTTCAGATGTAGTCCTAGTCTGGCCAGAGGTATGAACTTCACATTCTAGGGTCTAGTCCC
>JAQQSQ010002669.1:0-10449 GCA_028627145.1 Eidolon dupreanum | reverse complement strand
GGGGCTCCCCGGGCGGGCAGTGCCGCCTCTGGGCCCCTCGGCACGTGGAGGCCAAGGACGGGCCGCAGCCGGGGGCCGGGGTTTGGATCGTTTCCGGACATTGTGGTTGCTCTCTGGCCTGCCCGGACGCAGCGGGGGCCTCGGGCTGTCCGGACGGCCGGGCAGAGCCGGCTGCAGGGCCAAGAGCAGGAAGTCACCGGCCAAGGAGAGGAAAGGGGGTGTCTGGGTGCTGCTGGGCTGCGGCCTGGAGCCAGCCTCGGGTGGCCGCTTGGCCCCTCGGCCCACGCCTTGCCGCTGGCTCAGGCTCGCCCGGCTCGGCTCCGCTCGGCTGGGTCACGGCTGGGCGCCACCACCCGCAGGCGGGACGCAGCCGTGCGCCCTGGTGGTCCCGCTGGCCCTCCCCAGCCCAGCTCAGGCAGCCACCCTGCAGCCCGGCCAACCCAGAGGGCCGGTTCCCCCTCAGCATCACATGCAAGGTAGCCCACTTTCCCGAGGCCAGGCTGGCCCTACGCCACCCGGGGGTGCGGGGGCGGGGTGCGGGGCAGGGCTTGGCAAGCTCGTCCCCAGTGCCGGGAGGAGGCGGGAGGGTGACGCTGAAGCTGCAGGGGTTGCGTCCGGCCCTCATGCCCCCACCATCAGCACTCGCGCCCCGGCTCCTGGTCCAGAGCCCACAGGGACCACCGCGTGAGCACCGCTGGCCGGGAGCGGCCCGGGCAGGCGCGGGGTCCTGCAGATGCCCGGGTTGCTCGGCACGGCCGGCGGGCAGCCGCACGCAGGCTGGCCCACTGGCACAGTGGTGTCCCCATCTGCAGGCTCTGCACAGGCGCATTCCTGAGGCCACAGGCCAGCGGCCCCCTTGGGGCATTAATGAAGAAATGGAGTCTGGAGTTGTGTAACGGGGACAGCTCAGACCCATGCAGAAAGCGGGCGGGGGCCTAGGTGGGGTGGGGTGGGACGCGGCCCTGCCCTTGGCCCCACGCCTGACCCCCTAGCTCAAGGCCTGACCCGGCGGGCCCAGCGCTCCCCGCCTCCCCAGCCGGGCAGAGGCTGACCGGGCCTGGACCCAATTTGTCCCGAACGAGCGTGTGTGTTTATTCTTTGTCACCGAAGCCCGTGCGCAGTGAATTAATTTCCTGATGTAGTAAACATTTCGGAGAGCCAAGATCCTCTCCTTCCCGTCTCCGTGCCAGGAACTTCCCCGAGCCCCACTGTCCCTCCCCGGGCAGAGCTGCCCAGCGTCCCAGAGGTGCTAGCTCGGTGCCCGGACCCTCCGCTGGCCCCCAGGGGCTCCCCCACCCACGACCTCTCCCCAGCCCCACTCCCCATGGGCGCATGCTGACCTCTGGGGCTGCCACACGCCCCTCCCCAGCCCTGCACGGAGCTCGGAGTTGGCTCTGGGGTGGAAGGCCCGAGTTCGAGTCCCAGCTGGGTTTCTGAGGCCGAGGAAGGACCCCTCTCTGGGGGACCCCTCGGTGAGGTGGAGCGCGGGGCTGGGCACAGCAGGCGACCTCCAGCCGGAGTGTGTCTGCTTAGCAGCCAGGCCCGGGGAAAGAGCGGGCCTGAAGCAGCGTGCGCGCACATGTGCACGCGTGCACGTACATGTCCTCATGTGTGCGCGTGCATTTGCACGCGCACACATGGGAGTGCTGCTGTGTGCCGTGTGTGCTCACATGTATGTGCATTTGCATGTGCATGCGTGGGAACGGGTGCTGTGTGCACGTGTGTGCGTGTGTGCTCACATGTCTGTGTACACATGTGTGCGTGCACGCGCGTGTGCACATGCTTCTTCACGTGTGCATGCGTGCACTTGTGCTTGTGTGTCTGTGCTTGTTTGTGTGAGCGTGTGTGCACGTGCGCACGTGCTTGTCTGTGCACGTGTGTGGCATGTGTGTCTCTGTGCACCTTGCCTCGTTCCCTTTGCACACTGTTTGTTTTCTTATACACGTCTGGCATTTTTTGCTGCTGAGTTGGGGGGCAGTGGTTTGGGGGGAGGCTGAGTGGTGGGGGGGGTTGTTTATGCCACTCGTCCAGCCAGGCTACACATTCTTGTGGTTGTGTCTTTAACTTGGTAAAAATTTGGGAAATTTCTAAATAAAACAAAACAAAGGGAAAACATTTTCAGAAGGATTTCAGAATTGGTGCTGCTGCTCCCCAGTAACGGGGCCCGTGGGGCCTGGGGGGAGCCCCTGAGTGGGAGCGAGGGAGGGAGAGGTCTCCAGCAGTTCCAGAGGTCATGCTGTGGGGGGTGAGCTCCCCATCGGGAGACGTATACGAGCGACTCTGAGACCCCAGACTTCTCTGTGCCGGGAGCCCAAAATGTCAGGCTTTGGGGGAGAAGCTTGAAGCCTTCCAGTATGGCTGCCAGGAGGGGGTCCTGGACCTTTCTGGGGCTAGTGGGGGACCCTGGCTGTCAGTACTGGCACTCAGAGCGGAGACTGGGAGACAGGAGAAAACGAGGCTATTGGGAATCATGAAGGTGGAGGTGCACTCAGCGAGGGCAGCGGCCAGCTGGCCGGAGAAGGTCTTTGTTGGCCGGGCAGGTGCAAGCGGGTGCTGGGCATGGGCCCATGGGCATGGCCATGGGCTGTAAGCCGGGGGCCCAGCTGATGCCCGCTACCGCTTCTCACTGGCTGGCCCCCGGTCGGGTGGGGGGTGGGGGGTAGACCCGGGTAGCTGCAGCAGAGCCGAGAAGAGCAGGCAACTCTGGGGGTTCCCTGAGCAGCCGGGGGCAGGCCTAGCCAGCACACAGTAGGGTCTCTCCCGCAAACCTGTGAGCAAGGTGGAAGCTACTCGCGGGGTGCACGGGGGCCGGAGGGGCTGACCGGGAAGCAAGGGCAGAGCTTGGGGCTGCAGAGGGGGCGAAGGGCAGCGGGTTGGCAGGAAGGCGGGTGAAGCCAGCCGGGGTCCTGGGCAGTCTCGGGGGCAGGGCAAGGGCATAGCGTTGGGGGGCCCGGTCGACAGGCTCCTGTGTTGGGGCGGAAGCAGGGGAACAGAAGTGGACGGGGCGGCTGAGGGGCGGGTGTCCCGTGGGTGACACGGGACTGACAGTAGGAGCTCCCTGTTCAGTGACGTGCTTGAGTCTTGCCCCAGGGCGGGCTGGCCAGGCCAGGCTAGGGTCCACGCCCCTTTGGGGACGTCAGTCCTCGCCAGGGACCTCAGGGAGCGGGTGGAACTTGGGTGACGTCCATGCGGTGTCTCCTGGCTGTGTCACCGCCTGTGCAGACGTCTGTGACCAGGGCTGGCATTGGCACGTGAGGGTCTGCTGTCTGCCTCTGGCATCCGGGGTCTTGCCCTTGGCCAGCCCAGAGCCCCAGTCCGTCCTGCTGCTCCTGGAGGCGTGTTGGAGGCCTTCTGGGGGCCCTTTGTTCCACAATCAGACCCCTATTTTGTTCACCAGAGTTTTTAGCTCATGTCGGCTCCCAGCTTTCCCCTGGGGGCAATGAGCAAGTGCTCGATGAGGAGGGGGCACCCCGAGGGCTTCCGGGCAGGCTGGCCTCCCCACTCTGTGCCACCCAGCTCTGAGGGCTGGGCTCTGAGGGGCCACAGGACGCCCCCAGGCTGCACCTCTGGAAGCCACGGGCCCGTGGCCAGCGACATCGAGCTGCTTGTGCTGTGCCCAGTATTGATGACTCAGCCACGTCCTGGGCCCACGGCCTGCGCCTTCTCGTCCCTGCCCTCTGCCCAGGCGGCACCCCCTCCCTCACGCTGCCCACCGCCGCCTTTCACGCTCAGCCGGCGTCAGCCCCGGGCTCCGGAGCTTTAAGACCACGATGCCCATGACCGTGGTCAGCTGGGGTGCCTCATCTGGCCTCCTTGGGCAGGACCACGGTGAGCGCTTGCCGATGGCTAGCTCGTGGCCAGGCTGGCTCTGCCCTCGAGCCCAGGTGGCCCCCACTCGCTCTCTCTGGGGTCCTCATGGCTCTCAGCACCCTTGGTTCTAGTCCAGCCCCTCGGCCTGGTGCTGTGGGCACTCACTGCCCCATCCCTCTGACACCCACAACCCCCAGACGCCCGCCGTCCTGGGCCTCTGCTCAGCCGAGACCCTTCCCCGGGAGCACCCTGCCCCTTCTCTCTGCCCTTCCCGCGAGGCTTCCATACCCAGCTCAACTGTCAGCCCCTCTGCGATGCCCGTCCCGGGACCGACCGGTTCCTTCCTCTCTACTGGAGTCACCTGCCTCACGGACGGTCCTGTCCTAAGGACGCTTTGCCACGTCCAGCCTAGGTTCCCGCGGGACCCTGGAGAGCAGGGCCGAGCCAGAGCCTGGCTGCCTGGCACCCACCCACTGGCTCTGGGGCGGCCTGTGGGGTGCCGCCTGCCCTCGGGCCTGGCCGGGCACAGGCTCCGAGCGGGCATCAGCCGCCGTTTCCCTCCCCAGCAAGGCGGCCACACCGCTGTGCTCTGTGATTGGAGGCTGAGGTGTGCCAGGTGAGTACGGCCTGGCCGTCTGCTCCCCCGCCAGCCCCCCAGCCCCAGGGCTCAGAGTGGGCCAGAGGCCCCAGCTCCTGAACTCCTCTGCATCGGGATATAACTGACATGTAACACTGTATCCATTCCAGCGTGCGACGTCGGGGTGGGCACCATCGCCGCAGATGGCCTTGCTCTCAGCTTCCGTCTACACGGGAGGCGCCCGCTCCAGACTGTGGCTCCCGTCACCTTGCCCAAGCTTCTTAGGGGGGACCAGGGACACGGGAAGCTGAGGAGGGGCTTGAGTCTCCCCAAGAGCAGGTCAGGCTGCTGGGGGTGGGGGCGGGGGCGACGGCTGTGAGCGTTGGGAGGGGAAGCCCAGAGCGAGGTGTGGGTGAGGATCCCGGAAGGTTCTGGCACTTCCGACAGTGCCCTGGTCCCCCGACATCCGGTGGCCGCAGGAAGTGGCCACCTGCACGCAGTCCTCGGGGACCTGGCCGAGCAATGGCCACTCTGAGCCCAGCTCCAGAAGCCTGTGGGTCCTCAGAGCCCCTGCGGCCTCGGGTGTGCACGTGTGTGCACGTGCACGGCAGGACGTGCACCCGTGGGCACATGCGTGAGACGGGCCGGGCAGTGCTGGGGGGCGCGGGGAGGAGAGGGGAGACTTCGCGCTGCGGCTGGAGGCCTTTTGGGAACGGCCTGCAAAGCCGAGTTAATCCCGCAGCCGTCGGGATGGCTGCCGGGGTGGGGAGGGCCGCCCAGCGGCACCCGCCCGGGCCCACCACGCGCCAGGGCCTTCCGAGGGCCGGAGCCTCCTTCACCACAGGCAGCTGCGGACGCTACACCCATCTGGTGCCCGGTGCCTCCAGGCAGGACTGGAGGCCCAAGGGACTGGGCATTCTTAGGGCAGGGTCCCCTGGCCTGGCCAGGACCTCCAGGCTCCTTGGCAGAGTGGGAGCCCGGCCGGCAGGCGGCGAGGTGGGTACTGGGTGTGACTGCACCCTAGTTATAACTGAATGGCCCCTGCTCTCCTCCCCAAACTGTTCTTGGCTCTCCTGATGCCCTGAGAGCCGCCACGCGGGCTTTATGAGCCGGACGGGCCCCGAGCACCAGCATCTGGGGGAGCGGGCATGGGGAGCCGCTCAGGCAGGCCGGCAGCTGGCGGGCTGGCATCCAGGACCCCGTCCCTCCTGCCCGGCAGCCACGGGGTATGACCGAGGCCCAGCTGCACCTGCTCACTCACCCAGGTGGCAGCAGGCCTCGGGACCCTGAGGTCAGATGCCCGCCTGGGTCTGAGTCTCAGATCTAGGACCTGACCTGTCGGCTGGGAAAATGGAGGTTCAAAATGGCACCCAAAGGTGCCTGAGGATCCAGTGCATGAACATGGGGTGGGCAGAACACAGCCCGGTGGCTGGCCGACGTCCAGGCTGGCGCCTGGGCTGATGGGCAGGGGTGCGGGGTGGCGGGGAGGCAGAGGGCAGCAAATGGCCGTCCTGCACAGGCAGGAGGCAGGGGAGCCCACAGCTCCCTGGCCCGGTGGGTCTGGCCCCCCAGCCCCCCCGGCCCCCACCTCAGTGCTCTTGCAGACTGCTCAGCTTCCCGGGGCCTCTGTGAAGAGTGTGACGAACCGGCCGACTCGAAGCCACACGCGTCTCTTCCGTCACAGTTCCGGTGGTCAGAGGTCCAGCGTCACATCTCTGGGCCAAAGTCAAGAGGGAGGCCCTGTCCCAAGGCTCCAGGGAGGGTCCTCCCTGCCTCTTCCAACTCCTGGGGTGACAGGTGTTCCCGGGAGCGTGGCCGTGTCACCCCAACATCTGCCTTGTCACCACGTGGCCTCTCTGTAGTTGAACCCCTCTCCACCCCCCTTGAGATGGTACTGAGGTCCAGCCAGTGGCCCTTTCTGCCCTGTGCCTGCCTTGGACCTGGCCTCGTCCTTGTCCCTCTCTGGGGGAACCCTCCCGTGGGGGGGGTGACCCCCAGACTTCCCTTCCAGCCCAGCGCCCCTGACCTTGTGAGGGACGAGGGCGTGGCGGGGCCGAGCAAAGGTGCAGCGTGGCCCATCTGCACCCAGCTGTCCGGGGGCGGCCGGCCGGGCCCAGGCTCCGGGCCCAGGGTGCTCCTGGCCTTGGCATGGCAGACAGCACCCCCCGAGGGTGCCATCGTCACTCCTGCCTGGTCTCGGCTTGGTCGCCCCCGGCCACGGGCACCTCACTGCCTTTGCCTTCAGCTCACCCCAGCACGGAGGAGCCGCAGCTCTGGCCAGGTCACTTTACTCAAGGAGCTGAAATCGGCCGCTCGCGGTGCCTCCCCGACCCCTCCCGTCGTGGGCCCTCCACCCCGACAGAGCTCTGTCTCCCCTTTACCTGGGCCACCCCGTGACGGCTGGCCCCTCAGGGGCCGTTCCTGCCCCGGACACTGGCTGCATGACAGGCCAGTGGAGACCGGATTGCTGGACGCCCCACTCACGCGTCCTTCTTGCCCCCCAGGGACCGGCCCGAGTCCCGTGGGATGGTCTTCCCGAGGCCAACTAGCGTCTCTCCTCACTGCCATCCTCGGGGCCACTCTGCCTCCAGCCTGGGCGAGGCTGGGGACCGCCCTGGCCCTGTCGGCGGGAACCGGGGGCCCCTCCGCCCCCTTGAGGTCGCCCCTTTCCCAGGGCCTTGCTCGGGGGGCGCAGGACAGGTGGCCATCCCGTGCACTGGCCAAGCACGTCAGGGACACTGCCACAGGGCACAGCCCTCCAGTGGGCCAGCGGTCTGGCCGCTGCCCAGGACACAGTGACCTCCCAGGCCTGCCCCCCCCGATGGTGCTGGGGGCCAACAGCAGTGGCCAGTGCCAGGGCTCACAGACCCAGGTGACCCTCTGACCCGCTACGGCAGAGACGGTCGGAAGTGGCCCTGCCCGCTTCGGGGGCCCTGCTGAGCGGCCAGCCCCTGCCCAGCCCCTGCCCACCAACCACTACAGACAAACACCGAGCCAGAGGTGAGGTGCGGGCGTGGGGCCCGAGAGGCCTCGGCCACCCCGTGTCGCTCCGCGGGTGCTGGCCGGCGGCCACGGTCAATGCGGCATCTCCCAAAGAAAACACGCAAACACACAAACACAGGCAGGGGCGCGCCATGCGCCTCAGGGCCGGTCCAAGACAAATCCCCGAGACCCCAGCTGGCCGCAGCCCCCCGCTGCCACGATGGGGGGGCGGGGGTCTCCAGAGAGAACCGTTGCGCCCCCACCGTGCACACGAGCAAAGAGACGCCGCCCTGGACCCTCCGCGTGCACGGGACCAACGGGGCTTGGACCCGAACCTCCGAGCACGAGACGGCCCATCTGGGGTCCAGGGCGGGACCCTCAGACCGGCGGCTGGCCGATGCATAAAGAGGAGGTGATGGCTTCGTTCTGGAAGTTTCCGCCCCTGCTCCGGGGCCCGCTGCCCCTCATGAGAGCGCTGAGGAGGGAGGAGCCATGTTCGGTGGCCGGGAGCCCCCAGCATCACGGGGGTCTGGGGGCTTTCTGCGCTGGCCGGCCGTCCCACTTCCGTCCCCTCCAGCCCCACCGGCCCAGCTGCCCCTGGGTCTGACCGCAGAGGTCCCCCCAGGCCTGAAGCAAAGGAAGGTTCTAGATCTTTTCAGGGGTCAGAGAGCCTTGGGGGAGCCTTGTGGATTCCCGCCGGCTCAGCCATCGAAGACCTGTGCCGCTAGCTGGGGCACCCTCTGCACCCCAGTCCCGGGGAAGGCTGCGTCCAGCTGCCTTCTAGAACAGGTGGAGAAGGCCAGAGTGGCCTGCACGGCTTTCAGAAGGGGCGTGCTTCCAGCCCGGAGCATTCTGGGAGTGTCTCTGCACGGCTCGCCATAGACGAGCCCAGGGTCTCAGGAACGTGCCAGTGCCCGCAGCCTGAGGGGCCCCCTGGCACCGACCCCAGCTCCAGACCCTGTCCCCGGCCCTGGCTGGGGTTTGTGCTGAGGGTCGTGTCCTGTGAACCTGTGACAGGCTGACGCCCCCAGCGTCTCTCAGAGGGGCCGCTGAACCAGGGGGGCCCCGCCCCTGGGCGAGGGGTGAGGCCCCTGAGCATCCGGCACCCTTCTCCTGCCCAGGGCATGCCTCTGAGGCCAGGCAGGGCTCACACAATTTAGGGTGCGGGGACGGCAGCATTGCCCCCGGTGCACCCCAGGAGCAGAGAGGCGGCCCTCATCGGAGAGGTTCCACACTCTGCTTGGGGCCCCGCCCCCTCCCCCACGCAGCCCTGGCTGCGAGTGACCCAGGCGTGGTCCAGCAACCCCCTGCATCCCCCCCACTGGACCCTGGCCACATGGCTCAGCCCCGCCTGGGCGAAGGGGGCGGAGTGGAGGAAGCCAGGCCCTATCTGGGGATGGGGGGGAGACAGGTGACCTCTGGGGGCCTTGATGGCAGGCTCCAGTCACCCCCGAGGGCAGGCCTGGACAGGAAGGAGACAGGCTTGGGATGAATGGGGTGGATCAAAAGGACAGATAAGGCCTTGCAGAGCAGGATCTGGGGCCTTCGGGGCATGCAGGAGGGGAGCTGCCCTTCTGGGGGCTCCACTACCAGGGCTGGCCCTCTGCTGACCACCCTGGCCTCTGGCCACGTGTCGTCCACGCCCAGCCCCTCCCAGGCACGGCAGCTCCCCGCCCCCCCCCGCAGGCACGTGGAGGCTGAGCTGGGGTCCGGGCTGTCTGTGGAGTGTGGGGTCAGGACCTGACGTCCAACTCCACGCTCTGAGGTAGCCTGTCCCCCTCAGTCTCAGTCTCCTCATCTGTAAATGGGCACAGTGCCCCCACCTGCCCCCACTGGGACTCCAGCAGGAATGTGAACGGGAGCAAGAGGACATGAAGGCCAGACGTGGCAGGCTCGGGTGAATGCGTGTGTGTGCGTGTGAGCCGGGTGTGTCTGTGGGCATGCGAGTGTGTAGATGCTTCCAGAACCCGAGGGGCATCATTTCCTACCATCACCGAACCCCGCGGCCAGGTCCACAGGCCCCCTGGCCCCCCACCTGGCTGCCCCCGGAGCTCATGCTCAGCCCAGACCGCCCTCAGCTGCGGTCACCCCCACCGTGCCCTGCACCCCTGGCAAATCCCGCTGGCCTTTCGGCCATGCCACAGGTCAACTTGACGCCACCAGATTCGACATCTCAGGTGAAATGGACGGATCCGGCCCAAGACATCAACGACTTGGTCCCTGAAAACTGCAGCACGCTGCGGTGAGGATGAGATGACACGCGCCAATGCTCGGCTGCGGCTCGGCCCTGGGCGGACGGTCCAGTGTGGTCAGCGGGTCAACTGCCCTCAAACCGACCTGTCGGTTCAGGGAAGCGCCACCCCGGACCCCGCGGTCTGCACCGCGGACACAGACCAGCTGGGTCTCGGGTTCGAACGGAAACGCGACGTCCTGTGGAAGTCCAGCCACTCGGGGGACAAAGAGGCCGAGGGCCAAGAGTCCCCGAGAGACGGGGTTCGGGCAGGGTGCCGTGGGCATGCAGCCGCACGAAGCAGCCAGCGGGGCGGAACGATGCACACGCACCCACGCCGCCACGTTTTCCAAGGCGCACACCTCTTTATTTCTGTTTTTGATTGAGGTGTGCTTGACACAGAACAT
The DNA here is from genome assembly GCA_028627145.1 of Eidolon dupreanum. Lineage (NCBI taxonomy): Eukaryota > Metazoa > Chordata > Mammalia > Chiroptera > Pteropodidae > Eidolon > Eidolon dupreanum. The sequence continues at coordinate 443 of JAQQSQ010002669.1, read as the reverse complement.
TATACGACGTCCTGGTTTATCTTTCACCTGCGTGCAGAGGCGGAGGTGACAAAGGACACAGTTTCAACACAGGGGTGCTACAACGGGCCCCCCCCACACACACAAAGCCTGCTTCAGGGTCCGCTCCACACCACGCACCAAATTAACTCAACGTGCATCGCCGGCCAAAGTGAAAATCCCAAAACTCCCGAACTAAACATTCCAGAAGAAAACAGGAGAAAAGCTTTGTGACCTTGGATTAGGCAAAGGTTTCTTAGATATGACAGCAAAATTATAATCCACAGAAGAACTAATGGATAAATTGGCCTTTATGGAAATTAAAAACTTCTGCTCCATGAAAGCTACTATTAAGAGACGGACAGCCACGTGCAAAAGCGTGAAGCTGGACGGCTCTCTGGCACCACACACGAAAAATCGGCTCGGCATGGGGGGAGCGCCCGAGC
>JAQQSQ010002668.1:0-10451 GCA_028627145.1 Eidolon dupreanum | reverse complement strand
CAATGCTGACTCACTTCATCTTTATAACAACCTTATGAAATAAATACTAGCATTATCATGTTCATTTTACAGAAGAGGAAATCAAGCATGAAGACTAAGAAGACTGTTCAGGTCACACAGCTGTAAATGGCAGTCAGAATTTATACCTGGGAGTTACATCTTGGGAGTGAGGCTCTCTCCACTGATGTGCTTTTAACCTTTATCCTTTGCTGCCTCCCAGCATCAACCAAGACATATCATTTGGAAGAAACTGGACTATGGAGAATCAGTTAAAAACAGCAGGTGTGTTGAGATGATGGGAAACCTTGTGGACATATCAGATAGCCACTTGGGCATGCAATCTGGGGTTTGTTCTGAGAGCAAGAACCTGAAGTGACATTTTCAGAAGTGAGCAGTTTGCCAACAGGCCAGAGGTGAAGCAAGAAGTACCTTGTACAAAGAACAAATCTTAATTGTTCTCAAATGAGACCCTTGCTAATTCTGCCTATTTGAAAGGTCTTAAGCCAAAAGGAGCTTTTCTATTGTCTTTTTAAGTGGTACGCCACTAATAGAGAGACTGCAAATCAAAGTGAGGGAGTATGCAAAGATATTTGCAGTTGTAGAATGTACCCAAGGAGTGACACCAGGTCCCCATTGTATTAGTATGTTCCAAATCATCAATACAGACACAAGCACTATTGGGGAAAGGCTGCCTTTGAGGAGCAAAATCTATGTTGCACATTTCTTTGAAAACAGAGCCTCAAGTTGTGGAAGGAAATGGTTTCAGGGCCTTTTTCAAATCCACAGCAAGTCAAATTGTTAGAGTGTTGAACTGCTGCTATTATTCCGATTAACAATTCAAAACCTGATTTTGAATTATTCATGGTGTTTAAATAACTTATCAACATGAACAAAAGTGATGTGAAACTGTTGCAATTAGAAAAGCTTACTTAAAGCTTGTAGACAAACATCCTTAATTAAGTATTATTGCCTGCTGGAGATGGAGGCTCCGGGAATCGAAGAGTAATTGGAAAAATGGAAGTCCGAGAGGGCCAAGGAAGTGGGGGGAAGGGCGCATTAGTGTAACGCCATGTTTTCAAATGCTTGGGTAGACATGAAGCAGGGATCTTAAAAGGTTTACTACTGCCTTAGGAGAGTCTAGTTAATTAGTTAAAAAAAAAAAAAAGGAAAGAAATTTAGAATATGATACCTTCAACTTTCAATTATTTCCTGGAAGACTGACAGGAATGGTGGTGCTGAAAGATAAATCATCAAAAGTAGCAGAAAAAGTATTCATCTAGAGACAGGAGAACTAGGCTAAGGGTGGGTACGACTAGAGTCTCAAGTCAGCTCCAGAGGCATCTGAACACCTAGAGAAACCCAGAAGCCCCTGCTTGTATTTCCTATGTTGTTCCTGCATTTCCCCTGAGAACCATATTATTCTCAAATCCTCAAAGGTGAGGATGAGGTTAAAGGTAGATAGGAGACCACTCTATTAATAAATATGTTAAAAAATCTTTATCATGTGCTACTGAGATAGAGTCTGAAGCTCGGAAACCAAACATCACCTATTTCTTGTCTCTTAAAGAGCTGACGGTCAAGCTGGGAAGGCTAGGGCCCAGATGGAGGGAGGCTCAGAGTCTGAAAAGACTGGAGGTCACCTGTGTTGGGGACCTGCGTGGATGGACTGAATAAGGGACTATACCGGTCACTGTTCTTGGTTTCCAACAATACATACCAATGCTGGTGACCTTAATCAGCAATTAATGGAAGGCAGCTCATTTAAACAATGCAGGGCTACAGAGGCAGGTTTGGCAAACTGGAAAAAGTAGGGGAGTTTGGAAGATAAGGTCAAGGCCAGGTCACCTCAGCGTACTCGTTAGTGTGGATAGCCACCACAGGCATCTTCCCAGATAGACACTTGTCACCATGCCATCGACACAGCTTCACATTCTTGAAAGCCTCTAACTGTTCCTGACTCACTGAAACACTCACCAAAATTCAGGCACATCTACAGAAGAACTTTGAGGGAAATACATAATTTTAAATGCACTTATTAGGAAATATCAAAGATTTAAAAATAAATTGGCTAAGCATCATGACATTGGAAAAAGAGCAGTGGAGCAAATAAATAAAGGAAAAGAAGCAATGAAAATGAATCAGATAGCAATGTAATGAAGATAAAGAATAATAGAGAAGATTAATAAACTCAAAATTGGTTCTTTGAAAATATTAGTTCGAGAGAAACCTTTCTCAAGAAAGATTAAGAAAAAAAGAGAAGACATAGAAAAAAGATAAAATGCAGAACAAAAGAAGGGGAAATGACTATAGATACAACTGAGATTTAAAAATAATGACAGACTGCTATAATTGTATCTAATTTATGTAGTAAACTAGATGGAGTCAATGAATTACTAGAAAAAAAATCAAATGTCAAAACTGATGTGACAGGAAATAGAGAAATGAGTGTACCAATATGTATTAAAGAAACTGCCCCTATTCTCCCACCCACTCCATGTCCCCAAACCAGACACAGAAGGCTTCAGGGGAGCTCCACCAAACTTATAAGGAACACTAGATTTCTAGTTTATATAATTTTTCCAGAATAATAAGACAAGAGCAACCCTGCCTATTTTATAAGGCTTACTTGTATAATCTTGCCTCCAAAACCAGATAAGAAAAAGAATTTAAAAACATAGACTTATTTCTGAATAAAATATAGTCTAACTCAATTAATATTATATTTAAAAAAGTCACAACCAAGTAAAGATTTCCCAAAGAATGTAAAGATGATGCAACCGTAAACAAATCTGACAAAGAAATAACCAACATTAATAGGCTAAGGAAGAAAAATCTAATGATTATTGCAATTCATGTACAAAAATAATTTCATAAGATTTAAAATGTATTTGTAATAAAAACTCTTCACAAACTAAAATAAAAGAGAATTTCCTTAGCTTGATTAAAGTTGTATTTCAAAAAAATATAACAAATATTATATCTAATAAAAAAAAGATAATGTATTACAAGACCTCTCATTTTGTAAGGTATATAAATGTCTAATCACTATGCTGTACACCTGAAACTAAGATAACATTTTATGTCCAAAAAAACAAATAAATAAAAATCAATGAGTCAATCAATCAATTAAATTTAAAAAAGACAAAGATCCTTATATCAGCACTTCTGCTGTCAGAGTATAAAAGTTCCCAACTCAGGTAAAAGTGATATAAAGATTTAGGAAGAGAAATAAAACTATCGTTATTTATAGGTGATATAATTATTAATCTAAAACAACCCCACAACATCAATATACAAACTATTTGAACTTGCAAAGAGATTCAGTAAGTTTAAAGATATAAGATTAAACTTCAAATCACAATAGAGTTTTTCTATTCCAGAACTAAATATAAGGAAAATTAAGATACCATTCACAGTAGAAACAAAATCCAGGATGTATTTAAGAATTAACTTGTGTAAGATGAAATAAAATTTAAACCTCTAATTAAGGACATTGAAAATCATATAAATAAGCAAAAGACATTTATTTGAATGTAATGACATAATATTGTAAGGCTATTAATTTTCACAAAATTAATCTTTAAATTAAATGAAATACTATTCAACATTCCAGTTGGACTTTGAAAAGAACTTGATAGACCTCTAAAATTTATTTGAAAGAAAGAAGATCCCAGGATAACTAAATTAACCTTAAAAATATTAAGAGTGCATCCTATCCTTTACAGAAATCAAAATATCCTACAAAGAAAGTATGGCATATGTTGAAGAACAGATATATAGACCAATGAAATACAATGGAAAGTTGAGAGGCAATCCTGTGAATATATAGAACTTTGTATATGATAAATGTAGCACTGCAAATCAATGAAGAATTGATCAATTGTTTAGTAGATGAGACTGGGAAAAATGGCTCGCTACGTGGAGAAAAATAAAACTAGATTTCTATTAAAATCACAACCAAAGTTGGACCTCAGGGGGATTGAAGATCTAAATATAAAGAGTAAAACTGTAAACTTAGTAGTAAAAAAAAATGTAGCCTATTTTGTGACACAGAGGTGAGAAGAATCTTTTAAATAAAACCTTGAATGAATGAATACCTTAGGATAAAAAATAATCGATTTAATGACATTTAAATTAAAGATTTCTGTTCAATGAAGGACACTATAGACAAAGTTAATGGACAGCAGAATAGGATAATTGCAATGTCTAAAACTGATAAGAAATTAATATCCAGACTTTAACAACCACTAAAGAAAAATAGGCAAAAGCTATAGACAATTTAACCAGAGAAGGAAATCCAAGGGCTATCAAGCATGTGGAGGGTTGCTCAAACTCATTAATAATCAGATATGTGCCAATTGAATTAATGAAATATTGCTTTACACACATTAGTTTGGCCAAAGTGGGAGACTGGAAAATGCCAAAGGCTTGGAGAAGATGGAAACGTGAGGGTAAAGGAACTCTTGAGAACCTCTGGAGAACAATTTGGCCCTTAGAAAGATAAGAATATGCACATGTTAGGGGCAGACACAGGGCTGTCTTCTGCAACATTATTTGCAGTGTTGGAGAGTTGGCAGCAATTAGACTATTCATCACTTGGTCAGTGGCCAGGTAGGATGTAGCCATTCATACTGTGCAGATTAGGTGAACACCTAGCAACTAGCATAGAGGCACAGTGATTAGTGAAAAAAAGTGCAGGAAATGGAAGATGACAGCTAACATAATACAATTTACCTAATTAAAAAATGCATGCACACAGAACAACAAAGCCCATTTTGCAAGCATACGAACAAGCAAAGAAGATACGCATTAAACATATTAGTATGCTTGGCTACGGGGAGGACGTTAGCAGTTGGGGAATGTCAACGGAGAATGGTGATAAAAGGGAATTTTTAAAAACTTGCCTTCTGGGAGAGTCAGGCTACTTAATTGGGTTTGGAGGAAGGATCGTTTGATGCGATGCTCTCAGTCTGTCAATTAAACAACAGGCGAGGTGTTTGGATGCGTCACCTCCCTGGGCTCATCATCTCTGGCTGGAAATAGAACCGGAGCTTGGGAGGCTGCCTCCCACAGATGGGGTCAGAGGTGCTAGATGCTGGGCTTCTAATTGGACATGCTGTGTCAGAGCAGGGACTTCGAGCACAATGCACAGGATGTCTGTTTAGCCTCTGTGACGCATTTTAAACAGAAAGTGAGAAGCAACGGTGACACTTTTACATCCTGTGATTAAGCCCTGGGAGTTGACTATCAGTGCTATTATTTTACTGTTAGGGCTATGTCAACCATCACTCAGATTGTGTTCCTAAATGCCCTGGGGTGTCAATGGATGTATTTCCAGAAACACTCTCAATGTCCTAAGCGTGTGCTAAGAACACAGATTCTTTCATACAGATATGAAAAGCAAGCTCCTATTATAGTCAACAATACACTATTATATACTTCCAAGTTGCTAAGAGACTAGATCTTAAATGTTCTCACTACGAGAAAGAAATGATAATTATGTGATGCGATAGAGGTGTTAGTTATGCTATGGTGCTAATCGTATTGCAAGTATATAAATGTATCAATCAACACGTTATATTTCCTAAACTTACGCAGTGTTATATCTCAACTATATGACAACAAACAATAAAATTAATTAAATTAATAAAAATAAACACACATGCACATGCACAACACAAAGTTATTGACCACTCATGGCCTTCTGGCTGGCAAGGTGAGGCCTCCATTTCTTGTCCCCTCATTCACATGTAATTTTAGCATCCTCATGTTGCTTAGGTGATACAGATCCTCAGGTGAAGTAAGTGGCCCTTGGAGGTTCACTCAGGGTGGGGCGTGCTAAAACGCTGATTCGCCTGTCAGTTTGACTATGTCTCTCCAAGCCCACAAATCCTCTCAATGAACCATTGATGCCTTTCATCTACATACCAGCAACACAGACCTAACTGGAATTAGGTTTATTTCTCCAGATGATGGACTCTAGGCTGGTCCTGCTGCCATGATCTGGAACCCTCTGCTTCTTGAAGGAGCTCTGAGTACCCCTCGATCTGGGTGTCCAGTCGTTTCCACGTTTGGCTGTGTCAACCCGGTCATTATAGCAGGTTTCTGCCTCGTTCTTCCTATTCTTCCTGCTAGAACTTCTCGTGGAACTGGGAATATTGACTCTTTTTTAGAACATCTCTCAAGAGCTAGGTCCTGGGATATAAAAGTAAGCACAGGAAGATATGGAACCTTCTCTCAAGGAGCTTACAGTCTAGTAGGGGGACATAAAACAGTCATAGGAATGACCAAGGAAAGTCGTGTGACCGTAAATGTGTTAAAGTACACCTGGATTTATTTTCAGCAGGTGTGGTAAGGCAGCAAAGATGGGAAAGATTGCCATGAAGCAGGTAGTGTCTCTTGCTCAGTTTTATTGTGATACACAGCAGTGTATAAGTCTATGCAGAGCACAATGATTTGACTTACATATATCATGAAATTATTACCACAATAAGTTCAGTTAATACCTATCTTCTCAAATAGTTAGAAAAAAAAAGAAAAAGAAATTATTTTTCTTAAGTGTAGGTCTGTATACTCACAGGTCCCTAGAAACAGGAGACATCGCATGCAATGCGGGGCCGTGAAGGGAAGGACCAGAGTCAGGAGGCAGAGAGAGGGAAAGGCAGAGCATAGGCCAGAAGCTTTATTGGGATTTTGGTGGGAAGGAGTGGGTGAGACAGGGTAGGTGTTCTGAGTAGGCTAAGGATTGGTCAGTTTGAATAATTTGGGCAGGCTCTGGGTGGTAGGGTCTCTAATTGTCAGTACCTGGCCCTGGGGTGAGTTAGTGCAAGGGGAATATTGACTTCAGGTGTGAGAATTTGAAAAAAGAGATGATGAGGTGTACACTCTGCATTGGCTGGTGTGTTAGCAAGAGGAGTTGTTTACTATCCTTAGGAACTAGGTAGCCCTGGGGGAGGCAGTCTTCCCAGAAACAAGGCCTCAAATGCCGGAGCATCAAGAGTACAAAAAATATAGATACAAAATTGGGTTCTTTGAGAGTCTGTGTAAAAGGAAACTGCTTTAACCTGGCATGTCAACGATGGCTTCCGTTAGGAAATGATGAGTAAAGGCAAGGCTACAGACTGAACAGAAGTTACTTTGGAAGTGTTAGGAGCCATGTTCCGTGTTTAGAAGCTGGTGTATGCAAAGGTCCTGGGGTCGTAGGAAGCCCTGAGTGTTTGAGGAACAGAGAAGTAAGGCTAGAGTGGAAGGAGGTGGAGTTTGGGAGACAAGCAGGGGCAGCTTCCATCGGGACTGGTGAGAGTGTTAGGGAGTGGGCTGTTCATTTGAGAGCCATGGCTAGCTACTGCAGGATTTTAAGTAGGGGGTGGTCAAGAACCCACAGCCCATTTGCTTGGTTGGTCTCTAGCACCCGACGTGGGTATGAGCAAAGCCCTCCTCTAGGTAAGTGAGTCCTGTTGCAATCCCTCTGGCTGCTAGGATCACCATCAGGGTTGCTGTGGTCCTGATTTAGAGTATCACCCCCCTTCCCCTATCTCACCTAGCAGATGGAACTTCCTCAGACAGACAGCTGCCCAACCACACATGCATTCGCCTCTCATGGATGCCTTTGCAGCATCGCCTGTGCCAGCCCCTCAGCTCGCAGCCCCTCAGCTCGCAGCCCCTCAGCTCTGGACTACTTCTCTTAGTCCATGTAGCTGCTGGACCACCAAGGAAGGGACATTCTAGTGGGTTCACTTGAGCTGATTTTGCAAAATGTTGAACCTCTCGATGTAAAGTGGCTTTTCTGTCAGGAAACTTTCTTCCTTCCAGAAACACCCCAGCTAATGAATGAGAAATTGGTATTCAGAGGAGCACAGAGCTAAAATCAGGATGCTTTTTTTTTTTCTCTCGTTAAAAATGCTCAAATAAGTCAGCAAGGCTTTAATGCAATTAGATGCAAAACCTAATTTGGAGCAATTAGATGTAAGGCAAATAGCTCCATGTGTCCAATTGTGAAGTCGCGGGAGGATAAGTCCCACGGTGATCTTGAGATTCATTTCTCATTCTTAGAGTCCTGTGTTTAAAATACAGAAGGAACTTGATTTTCTACATCAAGTTCACTGGCCTTCCCGACCTGATTTGTTTTACTTAACTCTTCTCTGGGTACTTTTAGATTACTTGCTTTGACCTAAACTTTGAAGGAAAAAAACCAACACCATAAACGAAATGAGCGAGCAATAGTGGGCAGCCAGGCTGTGGAGAAGAGCAACTTGAAGTTGTCCGGGGTGGGGGTGGAGGGGCAAGGGGGCAAGAGGGGCAGATTACGCTTCCTTTTTGCAACATGAGCAGCGGGAGCTGCAGCTCCACCAGGGTTAGTCATGCTCCCTGGGCTGGAGGAACCTGGGAGAGGTCGGAAGTGCAGCTGCAGGTAGCCTGCTGGTGCACTTCTGCTAGTTTAAATATTAGGAAGTTTAAACCTGAGTCATGCAGTGGAAGGAACACAGAACCCGAAGACAGACCCTTGTTCAGCCACATTCCAGCTGCATGACTTTGGACAAAAAAAGCTCAAATTTTCACTCCCTTATCTATAGAATGAGAAGATTGATTTAAATGTCTTTCTTTGCAGAGAATGGGGGTAGGAGTGGGTTCCCATCCTTAGAGGGTGTGAGAAAGATCTTCTTAAACTGATGTTGCCTCTACCTTGAACTTCACCTGGAAGTCCCTACCCTCTTAGGCTACCTCAGAGTCCGAACCTCCCTGGGTTAAAAGTCTCTGGCTTCAGGTGGTAAATGTTCTCGTTAAAATGCAAATTTATTCTTCACACAGGTGGTCCAGTAGTTTTCCTTGTGTTCTCATTTGTTTCCTTAGTCTACTTAAAAAAATGTGACAGCAACGAAGCCCAAGCCCTTTCGCCAGGCATTTCAAGGAGGTCTCCATCAAGACTAGACTTGCTCAACCTTATCCAGCAAGCGGTGTGAGCAGGGGGTGTGGTTAGGGGGCAGGCAGTGTGGGGTGTGGTTAGGAGGGGGAACCCACCTGGGACGGTCTCGGCTCCCTCCTTCAGTAAATGCTTGAGCTTGGGAAAGTTATGGGATCTCTTGGGCCTTCAGTTTTCTTCTTTGTAAAGTGGGATTAATAAAAGTACCATTTTATAAGATTATTATAAGGATTAAGTATTATAATTTATTGAGAACACTTAGCCCTATGTCTGGAACAAGGTAAACCTTTACTAAATGTTAGCTGTTGTGGCAAACTGAATTCCAGTTTCTGCAACAGATCTGTTTTCTCCCCACTCTGTACCTTGCTCATTCCTTTTCCCTCAGTAGAGCATATTTTTATCTCACCTTTCTTCTTCCTGAAGTCTTTCTTTAAGGCCATGTTCAAATGCCACCATATCCATGAAGTCTTTCTTGAACTTTTGGGAGAATGGATTACTCCTCTTCCCTCTTGGCCCTTTCCTTGAATCTATCTTGAGAATGTCTTTTATTCTGTTTTATCTAACAATGAATTATGCATGTGCCTCTTTCATCCAACTCCACCCACCCACTCTCACCTCCAGCCTCTAGCCTATGAGCCCTGAGAGGGTAGAGAACACAGCTCATTCCTTCCTGAATAATTCAATCGGTTCAATAAACATTTGATAAATGAGCAAATGACTGAATGAATGCATGAGTAAGAGGTTACTCAAATGGCATTTTTTTCTGTCATTATTACAGATTGGTTCTGTGAGATATCAGGACTTATAGGAACTTAAGTTTTAATGTGGTAGGTGTTCATGGGAAGCTAAGGTCTGAGGTTTGCAATGCAGCCATGGAAGGATGAGACTGTCCGGGGCCAAGAACGGTGTAGGGCCCCCAAACAAGTACTGCTTCTATATATATATATTTTTTTATTTCTAAAAATAAGCTCTGTGGCCTTGGCTTGAGTTGATGGCAACAAATAATTACCTGAGAGATGATGAACAGACAAGCACACAATGATGTAAACCTGAATTTAGCAACGCCCATACCCATCTTGCTGGATTTTGCACCTCTAGTTAAAACCCCTGAGTAATGTTGGCTCTTGAAGGAGGGAATTGCTTCTACCAGAGATTCACGGGGTAGGGTGGGAGGCTGAAGGAGAACACACTCAACATGTAGCCTGTGTAAGACCCCATTATACCAAACCGAGTTCCAGCAACCCCAATGAGATTGCGACTTGTTCAGTGAGGAGTCTCCTTTTTTAAAAGATGATTACTGAATTCTCAAGTTTCAGTTTATTTCTCTTAACTGATCACATTTTTGAGTGGGATAAAATTGTGAAACTATGAGGGTGAATGCTGTAATTTCAATACTGATAGGGTGGAGAGTGACTGTACCTGTCTGGCATACTTGGCAGGTGTCCAGCATACTTTTACAGCCAGCCCCAGGACAGCAAAGAGAAGATAGTAGCAGAGGAAGATCTTTGGGAGTTTTTGGAAATCTCCCCAC
>JAQQSQ010000266.1:0-14850 GCA_028627145.1 Eidolon dupreanum | reverse complement strand
GAATTCCAAAAACACTTATTCTTTCAATTGGATTTTTTTTTAAAGTTATGGAGTTGGCTTGTAAGTGTAAGCCAAGTAGAGAGTATGTCTAGAAAGGATGGTTTTGTCAATGGGCAAGTGAGATGTATTTTAACGATGCTTGGGAACATTCCGCATTAGAAAAGCGTATGGGGGATTTTACTTGCTCTAAGTATTTGTATTCTGCACACGTCTTCAGAAATTCAGGCTAAGTATGAATTTATAAATTAAGTAAATAAAATAACCCAATGATTGGCTTTCAGCTATGTCTGCTTTATTTCAGTAACTGCTATTTCAGAGATGGAGTTCCCATGATTGAAGGAAATGAATGAACTAGAGAACTGTGTGAAATCATCCCCTACTGAGTGAACATACAGGGTCTTTTTTGAAGGAATCTGATGATATTAAAATCGACATTTAGACTTTCATTTTTATCACTTGACTTGAAATAGGTGGTCCTTTATACTAATGACAGAAATGCATAAGCACCTGCTTCGAAGATCATTATGAGCAATAGCCACCGCTGTCTGTGGAAAAAGGAACTGGCTGTTTGCCAGGGTTAAATAGGGCTGCTGCACAGAAGGGTTCAGCTTATTGCTAAATTTAGAGTCCAAAGGCTGTTATATGTTCTAAATTTATAAATTTGCACTTTCACATGCTGGAATGAATGTTTCTTAAGAAATAAATCTGTTCCTTCAATATAAATTTCACTTTATTCTTATTGTTTTGTTTTGCTTAAGTCCAAGTTCATTTTGTCTAAGTAAATGTAGTATTAGATTGTAATCACATACAAGTCATCTTCATTTCTTTTTGGAAGGAAACTAAGAGAAGAATATCCTCTTCTCAGAATTGCTGAGACAAAACCAGGAAGATAAAGAGAGTAGTAGAGTTCCATGTTCTCAAACAACGTTAGTACCTACATTGAATTTCTTGTTTCTTTGTGTAAACCTAAGATGTCACCCAGAAATAAATGACAGCCTGGACTAAAATATCCACTTTATGGGAAAAGAGACACAATTTGTCTTATTAATGGCTGTATGTCCAGTGTTTAGTAGAGTGTTCATTAGACAGTAAACACAACAAAAATATTTGTTCAGCATGTGAATTAAGTTATAACATAACATATGACTATATCTTGTCAATTTCTATCATGAGCACCTGGCCCCCACATACACTTAAGAACTAAAAGAAGATTACTAATTTAATTCCAACCTTTGGAAAAAATCTAAATCTTTTTCTTCTGTATACTTCTTGAATTGGCTATTAGGAATAATTCATGTAAAAATTCTATTCTATAATTTAGATGAATTCATTTTTTATATTATGGCAACAAAGTTGTGAACTTATATAAAATCAATATACACTGTCTTCAATAACATTAATTTATTTACCCAATATTAATTTATTTTAAAATATCTTTGTTAAATTAATAATATCTTTGTTCTAGGCACTGTGCCAGATGCTATTCTAGGACCTGGGGTTACAATACTCTTGTGAAATTTAGTACCTCTAACTTCTCTATATTTTAAAATGATATTTGTTACACTTAATTACTTTTCCATAATACAGTTTTCATTTATGTATGGATGACATCTTATGTCTACACAAAGAAACAGAAAGATTAACTATATCAACTACTCTATTCTTTGAGAATATGGAACTGAACTCTAATTCCTGATTTGTTTCACTAATTCAGTAATTCTGCGTAGACCTTTTTTTCTTAGCTTCTTTAAATGATAAAGACAATGTGTGTGTTTAAAATGTGATGAGCTGAAATCACACTTACTTACACAAAATATATATGTAACACTTTCAAAATTCTCAAGCATTTTTATTTTTTAATCATAGATTACCTGTTATTGCTAAAGACCCTCTTGACATTGTATAAAAATGAAATGGTCTCATCCATCAATGGGAAGAATTCCAAATTCTTAAAAATACGTGAAGATTGAGTTAAAAGGGAAAAGCATTCTTCAAAATATGCTTATGACAAGTATATCAACATAATAATTATTAAATAATACTTGGGGAAGGATAGATGATGATAGATGATAGATAGAAAGATGATAGATGATAAATAAATAGACGATAGATTAGATAGATAGATAGATAGAAATAGATATATAGGTATAGATATTTTAGTATATCTAAATATACCAAATTTAAAGTCAATACAGTTTAAGGCTATTTTTTTTAGTGAGTAATAATTTCTTCAAATAAATAGCATTTTTAAAGAACATGGTATAAGGAAAAGATTGGGGTGGTTATTATAACACTGGGTTATGATTTATTAATATAAGAAATATGTATTTTTTACAAAACCTTACCTAAATCAAAAAGCTATTGACCATAATTCTAATTTCCCTTAGCTGATATTTGTAATACACTTGCCTTGGTTATCACTCAAATGTCAGGATAGATATTGTTCTATCCTAAATGAATATGGATTGTTAATGATAACTAGTTTGCATAAGAACTGTTTTTTTCTCACAAACAAGTTATTAAACAAATATACTAAAAACGTTATAGTTGCATTCATGTAATTTTATGGTTTAAATTAAAAGAACTAGAAATCATTGCATACTTGTTTGTTCTTCCTAAGTTTACTACTCAGAAAATGTTGACCTTCAACATAATTAAGTGGCATAAGTTAACTGATTATCACCACATTGAAAAAAATCTAAGTTTTAGATCTATATAAGGGCCTCATAATAAAGCAGAAAAGTTCATTTTCTTAGTAATTTAACCTTACTTATGGCTTCAGGATATACTTATGGAAGGTAGAGATTAAATACTGTTTCTTCCTTGTAATAACATTCTATAACATTATACTAAAGTTTCCTATCCTACCCAAAGGATCATAGTATGAACTCAAACATCCCATAAACATTTTAAATCAAAATATGCTTGTAGAAAGCAATGAATGAACAAGACAAATAAACAAAAACTCACAGACAGAAAATAGTTTAGTGGTTACCAGAGGGAAAGGGGGAAGGAGGTAGGTAGATAAGGGTAAAAGGGATATGAGAATGAAAGAGATTTGACTTTGGGTGGTAAACACACAATGCAATATACAGATGATGTATTATTGAATTGTACACTTGAAATCTATATAACCTGATTAACAAATGTCATCTAATACATTTAATAATATATTATGTATTATTATATATTATATTGTTATTTATATATTATTATGTATTATTATATGTTACGTTATTTACCATATACAACATATTATATATTATTTCATATATTATATATAACATATATATCATATATGTATATGTATATATATGTATCCTTGTAGAAAATATATTGCTAGGGAATGAAAGAAGATCTTAGGGAAACAAATATTTATTATTTGAATTTGTGTTGCAACTTTTTATGAATGTATCAACATTATTTATATTAACTGAAAAATATGATATAGCAAACTCTAGTTTACAAGATCATCAGTTAATATACCCCATAAAGATTCTTTTAGTTATAACTATAATTAAGCTGGCCAAGTTTTAATTTAATAAATTATTACGACTCATATCAACAACCTGAAATCACATTTAAAAAAACATGAATAAAGATAGCAGTTGGCATCTTTACTAATAACTACTTAGTTGTACAAATCTACCAGGATATGCCATAAAATCCTTCATATGACTGTGGAATTTTAAAAAATAATAAAATACGCATGATAGAAACATCAATTCAGGGTAGGCAAGCATGTATTATTTAGCAAAATAGATTAATTTTAAAAATAAAATGTTACTTTTGAAATTAAATTATCCTTTTTTAATATAAAAAGACACTGTGGTAGTCTACTTGAATGAAACTTACACCATTTAACAAGGAATTACATTCTACTCTCTGTGCTTAATTCTATATTAGTAAAAGCCACTTTACTGATATTCATCATTGTATTTAAAATGTATAATAAAAAACTTTTGAAATATAAAATGTTTAAAGAAACATGCTTTATGGTATGATCGGCAGAGATATTTTTTTTCCCTTAAAGCTTTTTGTTCTAAGTAAAACAGCACATGAAAAATGAAATTAATTTACATTTGTCATTGATCCATCACTTGTAAAATTTTTTCTAGACTTTTTTACACATGCATAGAGTTCTAGAAAACACAGTATTTTATCAGTCTGAATTTAATATTATTCTGTTTCTAATTATGTGTGAAGAAGCATTTACTACTACAACGTTCAGGATTTTTTTACCTCTATAACTCCTCAATGTCTTGCCTTAAATAGCATTGAAGTAGTCCCAAAATGAGTGGATAATTTTTAAAAAAAATACTAGAAATTTTAAGAAAATATGGATAATATCAAAATTTTGACAAAAAATAAACAAATAGTACCCAACTTCAGAACATCTACATATAAAAAAGCAAGTATTGACAGAACTGAAGAAAGAAATAGATGTCAATAAAATAATAGTATGGGAATTCACTACCCCACTGTTTATAATGGATAGATCATTTAGACAGAAAATCAATAAGGAAACATTAAACTTAAACTATACATTAGACTATAAATACTTAACGGTTATATACAGTATATTCCATCCAACAGCATCAGAATACATATTCTTTTTAAGAGCACATAGAGCATTCTCCAGGACAGATCAAATATTAAGCCACAAAACAAGTTATAATAATTAAAAAATTAAATCATATTAAGCATTTTTTTCTGAACATAAGTGTCTGAAAGTAAAAATTAATTACAAGAATAAAATTGAAAAATTTAAAAATAATGGAGATTTAACAGTATGTTCTTGAACAACCAGTGGGGCAAAAAAGAAATCTAAAGAGAAACCAAAAAATCTTTTGAGATAAATGAAAATGGAAACAAAACATAGAAATGCTTATGCAATACAGCAAAGTAGCTTTAAGAGGAAAGTTTATAGTAATAATTTCTATAGTAAGAAAAAAGTTAAGATTTCAAATAAACAACTAAACACCTCAAGTAACTAGAAAAAGCAGAACAAACTAATGCTGGAGTTAGCACAAGAAAGTAAATAAGAAAAAAAAATCAATAAAACTAAGAGCTGGTTTTTTGAAAAGATAAATGAATGGACAAAGCTTTAATTAGACTAATGAGAGAGAGAGAGACAGAGAGAGAGGGGCAGAAATAGAGACAAAGAGAGAGAGAGAGACAGAGAAACAGAGAGAGGATTCGAGTAAATAAAATTCTAAATAAAAGAGGAAACAGTAAACTGATGACATATAAATAAATCAAAAGAGACTACTATGAACAATTATACAATAAAAAAAATAGATAACATAAAAGAAATGGACAAATGCTGAAACACACACAAGCTACCAAGACTGAATCACAAAGAAATAGAAAATCTGAACAGATTGAGTACTAGTAAGGAGACTGACATGGTAATCAAAAACCTCTCAACATACAAAAGCCCAGAATTATATAGCTTCACTGATAAATGACCGAATATGTCATGCTCATGGATTGGAAGTGTTAATATTGTACAAAGTTCCTGCTACCAAAAACCATCTACAGATTCAATGTAATCTCTACCAAAATCCCAAGGGAATTTTTCACAGAACTAGAACAGCCCTAAAATTTGTATGGAATCGCAAAGCATCAAATAATCCAAGCAATCTTAAGAAAAAGAAACAAATGAGATATGAAGACAACCTGGGTATCCATCAATGGATAAATAGATAAAGAAGAGGTGGTACATATATACAATGGAATATTGCTCAGACATAAAGAAGAATGAAATCTTTCCATCTGCAACGACATGGATGGACCTAGGGGTATTATGCTACGTGAAATATGTCAGACAAATTTAAATACCATTTGATTTCACTTACATATAGAATCTAAAAAACAAAATAAACAAACAAAACAGAAAAGAATTAATAGATACAGAAAACATTTTGATGGTTGCCAGATGGTAGAAGGTGGAAGGAGGGAGAGGAAGAAAGGATTAAGTAGTACAGATTGGTAGTTCTAAAACAGTCATAGGAATGTAAATTATAGCATAAGGAATATAGTCAATAATAAGTATTAGGTGTTAGATGGATGCTGGATTTATCGGGGTGATCATTTTATAAGTTAAAAGATGGCAAATCACTGTTGTACACCTGAAACTAGTATAATATTGTATGTCAATTGTAACATATGTGTGTGTGTGTATAGAAAGAAGAACAAAGCCAATTGTAAAAGATAACACACAACTGAGTAATGGTCTCAATTTATTGTTTTATTCTTCATTTAAAGCTCATTCTAAGTTGATATTTATATGGTATAATGCACATTAAATTTGGTCTAATATGTCAAACATTAATTTTTAATTTATGAGTTTTTTACCAAGATATCACTAAATTGACTTAAATATACTGTGGATCAATTTTTTTCATAAAATAGTTATAATTATATCAGAAACAAATATTATGCTTAATACCATGACACTCAGAAAAATAAAACCAGAAGCCATAGTATTTTTATAATGGTTTTCACCCTTTTAAATGATTCCACAAATACTTTCTTGTCTTACCAACAAAAATGAACTATAATTTCTGCAAGTCAGGAATTAGCTACAGTGTTGGAAGAGTGTAAGCAGGTCTTCATGGAGTAAGTGTTAATTGTCTGAACCTCCATTTACTTATTATTATGATATGCACTTATAGGAATCCCAAACTACCAAAATTCTAATGTCAGCCATAAAGAAGAAAAAAATTTTCATTAGTCCTCAGTGGACATTGGCAAATATCACATTTTGCTAGTGAGCAATCTAACCTCAGAAATTTTAAAAACTAGTCTAATGTTCTACATAACTGATCAATCGCTTTGTCCATTGGTTTAGATGTCTTTCAAATAATGCAATTGCATTGGTTGACTCTGTGTACCATACACTGTGCTGAGACCATACACTAGACAAGATATTAAATTTTCCTTTCTCCACTGGATCTAGACATTCTGTCTGGTAAATATATTTAGTTATATATATTATAACCTACAACCAGCATGAAGCTGGACCCAAGTCAACATCTAATATATACTGCCTGTACACTTGTCTGTCTTCACAACTAGACTTGGTGCTCTTCCTGGGTAAACCTGGTACTTAGCATAAAGCTCAGTGTCCAGAACATGGTAAAGACATATTCACAACAAACTAAAAGCATTTTTAGGCATGCATGTGATTTGTTCGGGTTGCTTCTTAAATGGTACTAGAATGAATATCTAATTACCCATAAAATAATCTAGAATATCATATTTACAACTTAAGCATGGTTTTAATGTATTATTGTGAAAATAATCACTATTTGTCATCATTTAAAACTTTATTGCCTCAGAAACAATACTGTGCAAAGGGTGGCAGTGACAAACTTTGGACTCCATAAATTGAAAACACATGGTTGAAAGTTAGCTATTTGATTCAGAATGTAACACAAGAGCCTGATGACATTTTCTCCTATTTTATATATAGACGAATTGAGAGCAAAAGATGAATTGACTTTATCAAGAAAAACTGGCAGATAAAATTGTTCATCACTGTTATTTACCTTGATGCTTGTGTTTCTTGCACTTAATTGAGAGCTGTTATAGAAGCCAAGCTTTTACTACATGAAAAGACATGTCAACAACCTGTTTAATTTATTATGATTAAGAAATAAATTTTATTTCCTTTATAATTTCTATGTGATTTGACATGTGTATTTATAAATGCAATTCATTCAAGAGGTTTTTTTTTTAATTATTGGTTCTATAGTTTTGATTTTTTAGATACCTATAGTCAAAAAGCACTTAACTGAAGACCTAGATTCTTTTGCTGACCAGAGTCTTAAAGACATGTGATCTTCCAAAAGCCATTTAAACTCTGAGCACCAGTTTTCAGTAGAATCTGTGTAAAGACATTTAACTGCTCAGCTTAATACATTGGGCTGCTGTGAGGAACAACTGAAATTCCCATAAAAACATCTTTGCACATTATGAAATTTTCTACCTACATAAGGTATAATAACATACAATAGATTCCCTTACAATTATAATACATTCATTTTATATTATATGATTGTAAAGCTAGTTTTGCTACAAATTTATAACCACGAGTAATTTTTCATGTAACAGTTGTGTATTTATTGGTTCTTCTATTTAAATTTTCCACGGTAGTCTTGAAATGCAGACTCCGAAGATTAATTTTTAATCCTAATTTGTTCTTCTATGTTGAATCCATGTTCCTACATTATGATCCCGTCTAAACTGTTGCGCTTTGCTTCAAAACTCTGAATATTACCAAGAAAATGATGTAGTTTATTATCTTAGCTATGCCTATGATGTTCTCTTCCTGAAAGAGTATGACTTCCAAGTTTCTGTTAGAATGTTGGGAAAACTTATTCTTTCATATTTCATATTTGTTTTTATACTAAGTTAAAATTGAATTTAAAAACATTATTTTCTTGAGTATCTTTGTTCATTAAAAAATGAAGTAACATAAATAATAATATTTTACTTGAGGGATATAAATTTGTGAGGTTTCTCATTCCAGGTTTTATGTTAAATAGATATAATTGATTTGGACTATAAATTTCAGTTCAAAATCAAGCATAATATTTTAAATAATTTATGTAATTTAAATATAAATTTCTGGCAATTTCTTTAAATAAATATAATAAGCAAAAAAACATACAGTAGTTTAGAAATTTATAACTTTATTATGTAAAAATGATGAATAATATTAGAAATGTATTACAATATTATATTTCCTTAGACTTTAAAAAGGGTATATGTAATACCACAAAGGCAATTCTCATAATGTTTAACATGAATTTACTTATTTTTCAAAATATATTTAAATAACTACATGGAATTCACTGGAGGAAAATTTAAAATGCAACAGTTTTTAAGGCTTGCATTTTCAGTGTTTTATTTGTTTTTATAAAATATGTAAAAATTATCATGATAAATGCTGGAAAAACAATAATAAATCTGGCCATTGTGGATCTAGTAACAATAGCAGCATCAACTGAGAATAAATACTGAAAGGCCAAACTAGAACATAAATTATAATATTAATTGAGCCCCACATCATTATAAATTTGTCTGGCTACTATTAATCTGAAGCACATAACTTTTTAGGAATGCAGAACCTCAGATTCTAACAAAGAGATTTCGAATAAGAGCTAGGAAGATTTCCCTCTGTCCCCTCTCCTTTTCATTCCCTCTGTTGCATCTCACACTTTCTCCCCATATCCTTAATGGTTATGTTGTACAGTCATGTTTGACAACTACTGATCTAGACACTAGAGAAAAATATTAAGCCTTATAACTGTCTATTTGCTTCAATAATGTACATCTTTCAATTTATTTGTTATTTTATACAATGTTAAGTTACCACTCATGTGTCAGACTCAATGTGGAACGAGACAAACTCAAAGTAGATATATCCACCCAGACAAGGTTATTTTCAGAGGCTTCTCATAAAGGTTGCTGATAAAATTCAGTCTCCACAGAATACCAGAAAACACTCCTTTACAGAATATAAATTTAATATAAAGGACCTAATTTTGTCTGAGTGGAAATATATGAAATGGAAACTAAAAAAACTACAAAAGAGCAATAAAACCAAAAGTTGATTCTTTGAAAGAATGAACAAAATTGATAAACCTTTAACTAGAAAAAAAGAAGCCCAAATAAATAAAATCAGAAATGAAAGAGAAGTACAACTGACTCCGCAGAAATACAAAGGACTATTAGAAAATACTAAAAGCAATTGTATGTCAACAAATTGGACAATCTGGAAGGAATGGATACATTCTTAGAAACATATAATTTCCCAAGAATGAGTCAAGAAGAAACAGAAAATCCAAACCTACCGATTACTACAAACGAAATCTAATCGGTTAATCAAAAAATTCCCAAAGGAAAAAAGTCCTAAACTGAATAGCTACACAGGTGAATTTTACCAAACATTTAAAGAAGAATTAACACCTATTCTTCTCAAACTATTCTCAAAAATTCAACAAAATATTAGCAAACCAAATTCAGTAATACATTAAAAAGATGATACACCATGATCAAGTGGGATTTAATCCTGGGATGCAAGGCTGGTTCAAAATCCACAAATCAATTAATGTGTTATACACAACATTAACAAATTGAAAGATAAAAATCATATAATCATATCAATAGATGCAGAAAAAGCATTCAATAAAAACCCACATTCACTTATGATAAAAACCCATAGCAAAGCAGAAATAGAGGAACATATGTTAACATACTAAAAGCCACGTTTGACAAACCCACAGATAACATAATACTCAATGGGGAAAGACTAAAAGCATTTTCCTTAACATCAGGGATGAGACAAAGATGTCCATTTTGACCACTTTTATTCATACATGGTATCATAAGTCCTAGCCATAGCAACTAGACAAGAAAGAAATAAAAGGCATCCAAATTAAAAAGGAAGAGGTAAACTGTAATTTAATTTGCAGATGTCAAAATACTATAGAGAACCCTAATGATTCCATCAAAAAACTGTTAAGACTGATAAATGAATTCAATAAAGTAGCAGGATACAAAATTAATATTCAGAAATTAGTTGCATTTCTATATACCAATAACAAACTATTAGAAAGAAAAATTAAGAAAACAATCCCATTCCTTATTGTACCAAAAATAAAATACCTAGAAATAAATTTAACCAATGACAAAATACCTGTACTCAGAAAATTATGCTACTGAAGAAAAAAAATTGAAGATACAAGTAAATGGAAGCATATATCATGCTCATGGATAGGAAAAATTAACATTGTTAAAATGACCATACTACCTACAGCAATCTATAGATTCAGTGCAATCCCTATTAAAATACCAATGGCATTTTTCACAGAACTAGAACAAATAATTCTAAAATTTATGTGGAACCATAAAAGACCCTGAATAGCCACAGAAATCTTAAGAACGAAGATGACAGTATTGCACTATCTGATATCAAACTATACTACAAGGCTATAGTAATCAAAACAGCATGGTATTGGCACAAAAACAGACACATAAATCAATGGACCAGAAGAGAGAGTCCAGGAATAAACTCACATATCTATGGTCATTTAATTCATGACAAAGAAGGCAAGAATATACAATGGGGTTGAGACAGTTTATTTACTAAAACATGTTGGGAAAACTGGAAAGATACATGCAAAAGAAAAAAAAAAACTGAACCACCTTCTAACACCATATACAAAAATAAACTCAAAATGGATTACAGACATAAATGTAAAACTTGAAACTATAAAACTTCTAGAAGAAAACATAGACAGCAATCTCTCTGACATTGCTCTTAGTAACATTTTTTTTTTCTGATATATCTTCTTAAGTAAGGGAAAAAAATGAAAAAAAATAAACAAATGGGACTACATCAAACTAAAAAGTTTTTTCACAGCAAAGGAAACCATCAACAAAATGAAAAGACATCTAACTTACTAAATGTGAGAAGATATTTGCCAATGATATATCTGATAAGAGGTTAATATCCAAAATTTATAAAGAAGTCATACAACTGAACATTATAAAAACAAACAATCCAATTAAAAAATGGGCAGAGGACCTGAATAGGCAGTTTTCCAAAAAGGACATACAGATGGCCAATAGACATATGAAAAGATGTTCAAGGTCACTAATCATCAGAAAAATACAAATTAAACCACAATGAGATATCGCATTACACCTGTCAGAATGGCTATCATCAATAAATCAAAAAAACAAGTATTGGTGAGGATGTGGAGAAAATGTAACTCTCATGCATTGTTAGTGGGATTGCAAATTGGTACAGTCACTATGGAAACAGTCTGGAAGTTTTACAAAAAATTACAAATAGAATCAGGCAATTGTACTTTTGTGTATTTATCCTAAGAAAACCAAAACATTAACTCGAAAAGATCTATGTATCCCTATGTTCACTATAGTGCTATTTATATAGTGAAGATATGGAAGCAACTTAAGTGCACATCAATAAACAATTGAATAAAAAAGAGGTGATACATATGTGCAACGGAATATTACTCAGCCATAAAAAATAAAATCTTACCATTTGCAATGACATGGATGGTCCCAGAGGATATTATATCCTGTGAAATAAGTCAGAAAGACAGATACCATATGATTTTACTTATATGTGAAAATAAAGAACAAAATAAATGAAAAAAAAGTGAAAACAGACTCACAGATAAAGAGAACAAACTGGTGATTGCCAGATGAGAGGGGGTCTGGGAGGCTGGTTGAAAAAGTGAAGAGATTAAATCGTGCAAATTGGTAGTTACAAAATAATCACAGGGATGTGAAGTATAGCATAGAGAATATAGCCAATAATAGTATAATAACTATGTATGGTGCCCAGTGGGTACTAGACTACTAGGGGGTGGCCACTTCCTAATTTATGTAGATATCTAACCACTACACTGTACACTTGAAACTAATAGAAAATAATATTGAATGTCAACTCCAATTGAAAAATAAAAATTAAAAAAATCTAATTTTGTATTTTCATCAATATGTCTAGTGACCAAAAGATAACATAGTTTTTATATTTTCATTTATTTAAAAGCAACAGTAAAAGCATGTAAATAAAAAGACCTACCAAATAGAGAAAGGAAGATAATATTTCAAATGCTCAGTAAAATTTCCTGGTTTCACTGGGGACAAAAATATGTCAGTATTAAGAGTCAAAATGAAAAAAAAAATTAAAAATATTGACATTCTCAAATTAAATATGGCAGCTTATGCCAACACTGATCATCAGAAAAATGGGCTAAATTTACATGTAATTGTGCTCTAATATATTGAGAAGCATTTCTAGTTACAGTGACATAGTAATAGTATTTTTCAATATTATTTTAAATTTTTTAGCCAAAACAAGTAACACATAATTAAATATAACTAAATATCTGATTTTATATTAGATGTTCTTCCAGTACTTTAGACTTCCCCTGATAATTATTTAGTTTTGTTCAGTATTTTCCTGTGTGGTATTTTTGAAGGTATCATTCAAAGAATAACAACAAAAACAAAGGAAACATCTCATTCTCAAAAACAAATCTTAACACTATGCACATGGAATAATAAACATACTTATCTGTGGCCTCTATTGTAAGATTCAGCTAATCACTGATAACCCACACTTAAACTAATTAATATATTAACACTATATACCTGTTTTCAGTATCATACTAATTATGATTTCAGATTCACAGTGTATTGTGCGTAGTTGTTCAGGCAATTAGTTGATATTAATTAAAATGCAAATCTTCCAGTGATCAAAGGCTAATTCATTTTTAACCCAACGATAAATTTAAAAAAGTTGCTCATTAATGATGAACACTGATATATTTTATCATTATATATATGTTCATATATATTATACATTCTGTTTCTAATTAATTAAGAATTGAACTAGAGATGTTAGAAACTATTCTGGTAACTATTTTTATTATTTTTTTCTTTACTGATATATTTTGTTTTATTTGCTAGAATTCGAAACCGAAGAAAATAAACTGTAAGTTTATTTATAGGGCTGCATTGTGACTGAAAAAAAAAAAAAAAGAAGAAGAACCTTATCCTTCTTTTGTTTATCTGGTTTGACAACTTTATATTACAATATACACTCCTGCCCAATACACACTTTCAAAGTAGACTCCAAGCTAATTCTTGCTTGTATTCACTTGGAAATATTATTTGTTAAAATGAGGTAAGCAAGAATAGCTGCCATGACATAAAAGTAATACTTTCTTTTCCTATAGTTTTATTGAGCTAAAATACACATAACATTTAACATCTTAACCATTTTAAGTGTACTTTCAGTGGTATTAAATACATTCATAAGGCTGGGCTACCATCACCACCATCCATCTCCAGAACATTTTTTTCATCTTGTAAAACTGAAACTCTATACCCATTAAAGATAACATATTCATTCATCTCTCCAGCTCCTTGCAACCACCATTACACCTTCTGTCCTTATTATTTTGACTATTCTATGTAATTTAAATAAGTATAGTCATATGGTATTTCTCTTTTAGTGACTGGACTATTTTGTTTAGCCTAATGTCCTGGAGGTTCATTCGTGTTGTAGCTTATGTCAGAATTTCCTTCCTTCTTAAGGCTGAATCCTATTCTAAAAAATAAGCCAATTGAGAAATGGGCAAAAACTCTGAATTAACATTTTACCACAGAAGGCATTCAAGTACAGGTATAGATAAAAGAGTTCAACATCAGTAATGATCAGGAAAATGCCAAACAAAAACAAAAACAAAAACAAAACTACAATAAGATATCATCTCACATCCATTGGGATGGCTACTATCAATGACACAAAACAAAACAAAATAGCAAGTGCTGGTGAAAATGTAGATAATATGAAATTTGTTCAATGTTAGTGTTAATGGAAACTGGTACAGCTAATATAGAAAACAGCATGAAGGTTCCTGAAGAAATTAAAATAGAACTACCATATAATCTAACAATCCGACTTCTGGGTATATATCCAAAAGGAATAAAATCATATTTCAAGAGAGATATCTGTACTGCTACATTTATTGCAGCATTATGCACAATAGCAAAGATATGAAAACAACCTATGTGTCCACTGAAAGAAGAATGAATGAAGAAAGTGTGTTGTGTTGGGGGAGATGGAGGATGAGTTCAGTGGGGGGTATTCCATATTGTTCATTCTTAAAAATGAAGGAATTCTTGTCATTTGTGACAACATGGATGAAACTGGAATGCATTATTCTAAGTGAAATAAGCCAGAGAAACAAAATCTTCATGGTATCACTTACATGCAGAATTTAAAAAAAAAAA
>JAQQSQ010002667.1:0-10451 GCA_028627145.1 Eidolon dupreanum | reverse complement strand
GCATCACATTTCATGCGGTCATCCTACTTCTGGGAAACAGTCTGAAACAAGTACAGACAGAGCGTGGCACACGAAGACATCGCCCCGTTGGGAAGGGAAGCAGAGAGATGCGTGACGGGAATGATGAGTGAGTTGTGGGATTACGATACAGAAAACGAAATACAGTGTATTCCATTATACTGTGTTGTAGTATTTCCATAATATACAGAAATGCTGACGGGCTGCCAGGTGAAACGGGTCTTTCATGTATAACATACAATACGATCTCAACCACATAAACACGCACACGCACAACCCACAGCCATGAAGCAGAGCTATGGAGTTACACGAATTCACAGCTATAATTTCTGAAGTGACCTCTATCACTTGAACTTACATTAAAAATGCAATTTTAAAAATAATTGCTTTATTTTACAATTTACAGAACAGAACGTCTGTCCCTACTTCTCGGCTTCTGGTTGGCGAGTGTGAGAACGGATGAGGGTGTGTCTACAGCGTGATGCTGAGAGCATCTATTGTCATCAAAGCATTCAGTTCACTACGATTCAGAACAGGCCTCGGACACCCTCAGCTCTGGGTCGCCTCCCGCGCGGCCTGCACAGCTGTGCTGTCTGGCTGGTGGCCTCCCAGAGATGGCCGTGTTTCATTGTGAGGCTGTATTAGTGGAGCCCCTGGGCTCCTATGTGAGGAAAGCCACCATATAAATGCAAAGTAGTCTGTTTTATTCATGCCGTCATATAAATAGAGATCGGCTTTATGCTGGCAGTTTTTCAAGGGGACTGGCTCCTCTCAGTTTCTGGCTTTTCCTTCTCAGGGCCTCCACAGTCTGTCGAGAAAGATGGCTTTCCACACATGACAACAGGTGCCTTCTCGAGCGCATAGCAGCCAGAAGTGTCACCTTCAGCTAATACTCGCCCACGCGGAGGACTCGAGATTACCTAGATGGTCACACAACGGCCGCCACAAGCCGACTCTGGCTCTGGCTGGGTCGCAGATGTCTGGCTGCGAGGACACAGTGAGCCAGCTCTTTCTACGGGTCTCAGCGGTGACCACCTCTCACGGCGCCTCCAAGCTGAAGACACAGCGAGGCGGGCGGATCCGTGGCAGGCTGACGCGGGAGGGGTTCGGGCGGTGCCTTTGACAGCGTGTCCTCGGCTTCTTTCTGTGTTTGGGAACGAAGGCACAGCATCCATCAGGGCTGAACGGGCTGAGGAGGGGGCGTGTGTGCAGTCACGGACACAGCGCGAGGCACGGGGTGGCGCATATTACATCGCAACGCGAAGGGCGTGAGGCAGGTGTGTCCTTGTGCTCAGGGCGGGGTGAGCGACACGGTGTGAAAATTCAAGTCTTTTTAAAATGAATTCTATTTTTTGTTACGTGAGTTTCAGGTATAGAGCATCCTGGTTAGACATTTATGTAACTTACCAGGTGAGCCCCGCAATTACTCCAGCCCCCACCTGGCACCACAGTTACGACAATGTTATCGACTCTGTTCCTCAAGCTGTACTCCACACCCCATGACTGTTTTGTAACTATCAATTTGTACTTCCTATGAAGACGAAGCGTCTAATAATTATGTCTGCTAATAACCGAGCTGCCTGTTTTAAGAGGTGACATGATCTCTTTCACCGGGAGCCTTGCAAGGGGGAGCTGTGTGCTCGAGAAATCCTGTTTTCAGGAATGAGTTCTCCTAAGTGGCATCTATTTTGCCATCTGGTGGTTCAGGGACCCTGTGGTTCGAATGCCTTTGCTGGGCCACAACCTGGGCAGGGCCCCTACGCCCCTCGCGGGCTCCTCGCTCCCGTCAGCTTCTGTTCTGTCGCCTCAGAATCTAGGTTAGTGTCCCTGCTGCTCGGCTTTTCCGTGGTTGACCAGAAGTCGCCTCACACAGCTGCCCTCTCCTACCGTCCCCCAGCGAAACATTCCCCCGGCCGCTTCTTTTAATCACTGGGTCTACGCCCAGCATCTCTGCTACGCTGGACGGCGAGGAGAGGAAGCAGCGACCGGGCGCTGCCTTGCCGGCTCAGTCATTCATGTGTTCGGCACGTGTGTTATCTCCCCCGGCGGCACGGCCACTCCACCAGCCTTTCTACGTTATCATTCCATCAGCAGTTTGGTCTTTGTCTGTTTTATTTTATAACAATCTTCGACATCCCACCGATTTCTAGAAATTCTCTCTTGATTGTCCAAGCGTCTGAAGTATTCAACTTCATTTTAATGAGCTCATGGCTGCTAATTTCTAGACTTTTTCGTGCATAAAATGTCTCTTTTGGCTTCACCGAGATGACTTCTGTCTTT
This sequence comes from Eidolon dupreanum, assembly GCA_028627145.1. NCBI lineage: Eukaryota > Metazoa > Chordata > Mammalia > Chiroptera > Pteropodidae > Eidolon > Eidolon dupreanum. The sequence goes on along the minus strand of JAQQSQ010002667.1, from coordinate 8,153 downwards.
TTATGAAATTGTTGATGAAGCTCTCTCTCCCTTAGTACTGTGTAGGCATCACCCGCTGACTTCCAGCAGTGGCTGTCGCTGTGGTTAAGCTCAACGCTTGTCTGAGCCTCAGAAAGTGGCTTCGTTTTTTTGAGGAGGAGCAGGTGCTGGTATTGGTGGACCCAATCTTTGTCACTGAAGTACCATAACTTTACTGGCTGTTTATCATTGTACGTCTGAGACACACTGCAAGTCCAGTATGTCATCTTTTTCATGAATTTTTTTCTACTGTAACTTTGAGTTTTTTAATGTTTCACTTTCCTGCTATCTTCCTAAGAGACACCAGCGGTGTGGCCATTAGATCTTTACCCGGTCTCCACATCTATTACTTTCCTCTCGCTCATCTCCACGCACTTGCATTTTCTCTCAGTTTCGTCCCCCATGTCCTTTACTGTGGTTTCAGGAGCATCCACTGCCCTTTTCGGTGGCTATTACGTGACTTTCATTTATGAAACTTCCCCCTTTTATTTGATTCCTGAACTCTGTCAGCTCAATTTTCATCACATTCTGTTGTCCTATTTCTTCTTCAAGCCCTGCATCCATTTTTTGAACTCTGTGTCAAGAGGTCATTTCTATTTCATTTCTTCGATTTCCTGGGGTTGTGTTGACCCAAAATTGTCTTCTGCTTCATGATGTAACTTGTATACTTTATATTCTGCACCTTAGTTTTGCTTTTTATTTATTTTTTTCTTTCAGTGTCTAGTAGGGACTATGTCTAACTTTTTCCTTGTTATTACTTTGAATGTTGATTGTTTCTTCATATGGTTCACCATCTGATGACGTGTCATGTAAGAGAAAGGCAGGTTAGAGAAAGTGGTGAAGGTGGCCGCCAGGCCCTGCCAGAGCCCGCAGGGCCCAGATGTGGGCCACACCGACGCCCAGCCCTGGGGACCTGCAGGACCAGCGGGAGCGGCTCCCACGCGAAGTCCAGGCGCCACGGCTGCTGCTCCATCCCGCACCTGCGGTGAGTCCCGTGGGAGCTCAGGGCCAGCTCTCAGACCTGCGGCCCGGGCTGGGGAGCTTCGGGCCAGAAGTCTGGGGGCCGGTCTCTCAGCTACTGTCCTTAAAAGTCGGGGTCGTGAGCTGTGGGTGTGTGTCCCCTCCCGACTGCAGACACGTCGCCGCCCAGGTTCTGCGTTCACGCTGCGGGTCGCTCCTGGCGGTGTGCGGTGACATGTGTCATCACCCCGGACTCACATGCTCCCACGGCCCTGGGCATCCTCTGTCCCCAGCCCTCGCCCCTCCCTCCCCGTCCCCAGCCCCTGGTGACCCCTGCACTTCTCACCATCTAGTAGCTTTGCCTCTTCCAGAATGTCACGTGCGTGGAACCGCACCATGGGCGGCCTTTCCACGGTGGCGTTGCAACACGTTTCCTCCATGACTTCCCACAGCCCAATGGCCGTGTGTGTGCGTGCGCTGAACGCTCCTCCTCTGTCTGGAGCTGCCACTGCTTATTTATCCACTCAGCTGCTGAAGGGCGTCTTGGTTGCTTCTAGGTTTTGGCAATTGTGAATAAGGCTGCCATAAACATCTGTGTGCAGGTGTTTGCGTGGAAATGAGGTTTTAGCTCCTTTGGGAGATACCAAGAGGCATGGTTGCTGGGTCACATGGTAACGCTATGTTCAGTTTTGTAAGAAAGCACCCTGTTCTCCGCCAAAGTGACTGTAACGTGTATTCCCACCAACACTGCCCCTTGGTGCCAGTGTTCTGGACCTTGGCCATTCTGACAGGTGTGTAGTGGTGTCTCATTGTTCTAATTCACGTTTCCCTGACGACAGAGGACTGTGGAATATCTTTTCATGTGCTTATCTGCCATCTGCATCTCCTAGGTGATGTATCTCTTAAGGTCTTTGGCCCATTTTTAAATCAGGTCATTTGTTTTCTCATCATTGAGTTTTCAAAGGTCATTGCACATTTTGGATAATAGTCCTTTATCAGTTGTGTCTTTTGCAAATATTTTCTCCCAGTAACTGGCTTGTCTTCTCATTCTGATAGCTATTTTTTTTTTTTGTCATAGGTGTCAGAAATTTCTTAAAGGGTCTGCATGTAGAAGGTCCTTTCCTACCTTCCAACTCTGATGCAGGCTTTTCTCTAACATCATATTGTCTTAGTTATGTCAAGAAATTCAATATCAGATTCAAGAGATTAGATATCAAAGCTCGAAGTGCCATATTATCTGGAAGCTCTCAATCAGCTGCGTATATCATAAACTGTGGTCACATATTTTAATATATATGTAAAATATAAATACATTTAGTACATTTTTTCTACTATTCACTTTTTATTTTTTTGGAAAGAAGATGTTATAGTTTAATTTGATTTTATGTGGCCACAGTATGATCTTATAAATGATGGTATCCACTCGTCTTGGACCAGTGGGTTAATTGCTGAGAAATTTCATATGTTGGAATTGGGTAAGATTTTGGAAATTGTCCTCAGCTCCTCTAATTATTTATTGGACTCATGGATCTGGTAACAGTAATTGCTCAAATGGTCAATAGCTTGTGCTCAGTGGCTTACCAGCACCCAAAAGAAGTTTGTTTGGGAAGCAAATTACCCCCTAACTAGGTGACCCTGACGCCTTGTGAACTAATTGTGCCTCCCCACTTATTAATAAGCATCGTTTCCTAGTAAGCGAGATGTATTGAACTGGGAGTCCCTTGTGCGAGAGGGTCCAGAAATAGCTTTGACTTTTCCGTTTTTTAATTTACCTTGTGGGGCTGTGGGGATGAGCAATCCTTTAGTCTGTCAGCATCGCCGGCTCCAGCGCCACATGAAAAGAGGCTGGGGCGGGGAGGGCTGCGGGTGGGGAGGCTCGGCGGCGAAGATGGAATATCTGTTTGACACGGAAGAGGGTCCTCAGAACTCTGCAGGGCTGACATGTCAGCAGCAGCCACGGAGAAACGGCTGACTCATCAGAATTTTGACACTGACGAGACTTCACTGCACATAATATGTGTGACTTCTGAGAGCTGCTGCTGTCACCCCATGGACTAAGGCGGTTTCAGTTTCTGCCTTTAGTCTTTGGTAAATTTCATTGTTTTATTTTATTTTGATTTTTTGCTATTTCTATTTTCCTTTATTCTTTTCATTCAACAAATAGATACTAGTCTGTATTATGTTTTTAAAACAGTGTGTCTCAATATTCTCACAAAGTCATGCTTTTCTTATCTAAATAGAGGAACATTCAAGAGACCAAAAGAATGCATTAAAACATACTGTGAAAAATAGGAAATCATACAAATATGTCTTATTTCTTAGCCAAAATCACAAAATTCATGCACTATAATATGTAGTGCAGACCCTAGTTGAGTATCACTTAATCATAATTTCAAAACAAAGCAGTCATATCTTCTACACAAAATTCAGAACAATGTTTTTTTGCAGAGAATTTTCTTTCCATTCCCTCAAACATTACGATTTGAAACCGGAAGAACCAGAAGCCGTGGGTTTCACGCCTGCATCTTATTCAGCCGTGTTTCGGGGCAGAATCCAACCTCTGGGCAAGGTTGTCGCTAACCAAGCATGAGCTTCTCAACGGGAGGAAAATTCTCATGGTTTGGGCGTAAAATGTGGCATTAGAAACAACACAGAATGGTGCCGGGGAAACACCGCGACGTTGGGTGGATACCCACCACCGAGGGCCCGCGTGTTCCCCGTCACCCCACGCACCGAAGGTCTGTTTACTCACCGTAAACGCAGACGGAGAAAGCAAGCTACCTCTAAGATGGCTACAGGGCTCAAAACCAGTTGCTCACGGGAAATGCGCGTGTTTGCGTAACTGTTCACCCAACGTGCCCGCCCGGACTTCGCTCGATTGAGGACAGAGGGGGTGACAGCGGCCTCCGAGACCTGCGCTGTCCACATGGCAGCCTGGGGCCACGTGCGGCGACTGAGCACATGAAAGACAGCTAGAGCACCTGAGAAATTAAGTCTTCGATTTCCTTTACTTTTAAAATCTGAAGCAGCGTGACGTTTCCCTGTCAAATGCGACGTCACTGGCCAGGTGGACTCCGCTTTGCCTCGGTGGCTGAGGACTCGGCGTCCGAGCCGGGATGCGCCGTGAGTGGAGGTTCAAGGACGTGGTGCGGACAACGCAGGATAGCGCGCGGATGACTTTGCTACACTTTGTGGTCGTCTGAATGATGGCCCCTGAAGAGATCAGGTCCCACGTGTCACGTCATTCGGGAAAGGGGTCTCGATTCTCAGGTGCGCCCAGAGCTTCTGTGACAGGGAGATGATCACGTAACCCAGCCGGGCTGTGAGCGCCACTGCACGTGTCCCTGTGAGTGAGGGGTAGAGGGAGATTCGGGCCCACGCAGAGAGGAGGCGGAGTGACCACCGAGGCCGAGATCGGGGTGACTGGCCACCAGCAGCTGGACAGCCACGGCACAGCTTCTCCCGCTGAGCCTCCTGGCCCTGCGGCCACCTGGATCCTGGCCACGTGATCTGACTTCAAACTCCGGCCCCCACAACTGAGAGAGAGTAGGGTTCTGCTGCTCGAACCCGCCGAGACCGCGGCGCTGAGCTACAGCAGCCCCGGGAAACCTAATGTACTTATTAAAATGACAACGCTTTGGTCATTTTGCGCTAACAGCAATATTACATCAAAATTAATTTCACCCGTTTCGTTGTTCTGTTTTTTAATGTGACTTCTTGACCACTTAAATTTACTCCTGGAGCTCTCGTCACACCCTTTTCAACAGCGCTGTCCTAGCTCGTGACCTTCTGCAGGACACAGGGGTCACAGCTCTGCCACCTCCCTCAACGGGGTAAGGTCCCTGAGCATCCTAAAAAGAAAGAAAGTGTCCGTCCCGGAAATGACTCCGAACCGCTTTGGGTGTCTGCGCTCGGGGTCTTCCACTGCCGACATAACAGTTCATCCCTTGCATTTGTGTAATAAAGATGTAGGCCCGCACGTACTCAAAATGAACATTTCTCTGTAGTTTATCTATGTTCTCTGCTATTTTGAATAAGGTTCTCCATGTACATATGAGAAATCCCTCCCTCTCTCCCTCCTTCTTTCTTCTCCTCTCCTCTCCTTTCTTTTCTCCTCCCTCCCAAAATCTTCTTTCCAGGAGAGAGCACAGAGAGCATACAGAACAGGCATTCCTTCTTTGAGTAATAAACACTGCTTAATAAAAGATGAGAAAGCTAGAGACACGAGCATCTGCCTTGCCTTTGCAGTCAGGAAAACTGGACACACACACGAGGCCCCGGCGCAGCCCGAGCCTCGCTGGCTGGGGCTGCCACACACACACACACACACACACACACACGCACACACACACGCACACACACACACACGAGGCCCCATGCAGGCAGAAGCAGGCAGACATTTCACAAGTGCCGAAGACGAAATGCTAGTGTTTGCCCAGCACTGTTTTTCTTCAGAGGGTTTACAAACACAAACTGGTTTTCTTGCTACTCTTGTGAACCGCCACGTGTCACTGCGGCGGGCTGAGAGGGGGCCAGGAGGGGTACCTCTGGGCGCCTGGCTCCACGGCCCCCGGCGGCCCGCCGTCGCGAGGTGAGCCGGTGCAAACGCTCCCCTGTGAGTCCGTGCGCACGACCCCGGCGGGCTGCAGACGGCTCGGTTCCTGCTGGCGGCGTGTCCTCTACACGCCCGTCGGGGACAGGCAGGCGAGCCCGTCCCTGCTCCGCTGAGCCATCCTCGGAGGCGGCGGGCACGCGTTTGCGAGACGCTTGCTGTCTCGTTTCGTGCCTGTTCCTTGGAAGAGGAAACCAGGGCTAGAGAAAGGCACTGTCTTCTCTGCCTCCCAGAGACCCGCTGGCTTACGGAAAACTACCCCGTTTGCAAGATCGAGAACTTTCCCGAAGCACCACGCAGCAGAGCTGAACGCACCTTCCCGCTGTGGCTCCTCCTATGTGTCTCTGTCTCTCACGACAGAGAGACGTGTGATCGGCGCCCGCTCTCTCATCCCTCACCTCAGTCCTAAAGCCCATGCGCTCCCCAACCCTGGGAAGAGCGCACCCCGATCCCCACGCCCCGTGCCCCGCGCCCCGTGCCCCGCGCCCCGCGCCCCATCCCCCGTGCCCGCCCCTTCCACCGTCCCCTCCCCCACAGAGGTTTCACCTACCATTCAACGTCCAGCAGGAACCGCCTTTCTCCCCGAAGCCGCCCACGATCCCTCCTGCTGACACGGACCTCGCGCCGCGGAGCTTCCCTGTGTCGGCGTGCGGGCAGGTCGCTCGGCCACGTGCAGGTCTCGGCTGGCCTTTCTCACTGTGTCCCACACACCTTCGAGGGGCATTTAAAATGGTTTTCTCGCCTTTAGGTCTCCCTCATCCGCAAACGCCTAAAATGGGACCTTTCTCATACCAGACGCCCAATAAATAATTAACAAAGAAATAAATGGAAGTTGGGTAAAGGAGAGAAAAATAGGAAGTAAAGTAAAATGGGGGAGGGCAAAGGGGAGAAGGAAGGAGGGAGGGAGGGAGGGGTAAAGGAGAAAAGGAAGGGATGAAGAATTGAGAACTTGGGGGAGAAATACCACGCTTGTTTTGCTTCCGTGGCTCTGCTTATTCTAGAAGGAGGAGTCTGGCCATGCAAAGTGTAGACTGGAGCGGGGAACAAAATCGGAAGTGGAAGTTAGGACCAAATCGCCATACTACGACCGAGACAATGGGATCGAAACTGAGACGCACACAGGAGAATGCAGATACAATTTGGAGGGAGAAGAGTTTGATCTCAAGCTTGCAGGCTCCAAGGCTCAGGAAACCAAAGGGAAGTTGTGTTTTATTTGAGGAAAAAGTAAACAAAAATGACTTCGACTTCAGGTACCCTACTGCAGAGGTGGCAGTGGGGACCCCGGTGGAGATGTGGAGCGAGTCTGAGGTAAGAGAGGTCTTTGGGGAAGGGGTGTCTGGATGACAGACAGGGGCGTGGGTCCTCAATGCGGGATGGCCTCAGAGGTGATAAGACCACGCGTCCCCAGGGCAAGGCACTCATGAGGAGGTGAGCCAGCCTCAGCGTCAGCTGGGCTTGGGGATTACCCACAGGAGGGCAGAGACTGCGTCTCATTCATCGCTGTGTCCCCAGCACCTGGAAAAGGCCACCGACGGGTTTCGCGGGGCTGTCTCCAGTGCCGTGACGAGGAAGGACACGTGAGAACGAGCTCTGGGCGGCTCTCGGGCCGGCTTCTGGAAGGCGGGCCTCACGGGTGCCGGCGTGGACCCCGCTCCCTGTCAGTGTTTGAGCTTGTCCTCCGGTCCTGCCAGGCCCCGCGGGCCTGCGGCTCAGACACCGAGCCGTGGTCTGCACCGTCCGTCCTGTGTCCGGGGTGACCAGGGCGGGCCGGGCCTGTGGGGGCACGGGGGCATTCCGCGGCCCTGCTGACTGTCCAGTCCCACGGCGGGTGTCCATCCGCCACCCGAACTTAGCAGCCAGGGCATCGGGAAGTTAAGAAGGGGACGGGGAGGTGAGGACAAACAGACTTTTTTAAAGCATTGTCTGGACTTCGTAGAGGACGACTTCACACCCGTTCTTCATCCACTGCTCTTTACAACCCTGAACTGCGGTTTTGACCGTACTTCTTATCAGTGCTACACTGAATCTGTTAAAACGCCAGGCGGGGTCACCACTTCCTAAAAGCTCAGCACCGCCCGAGGGACAGCGCCGAGGTGAGGCGGAGGAGCTGGGTGTGAAGTGCCGCCGGGCGGGCTAGACCCACATCTTCCCGCTTCCCTGCCTTCGACTGGTTTGGAATTTTTAACTAAGGGATATTAACAGCCATGAATTAAATTTCAAATTTAAAATCCGATCCTGCGGCTTCAGGCTTCAAGCATGTGGTGAGGACGCATCACAAAGGGGAAGAGGAATTAAGAGGAACTTCAGTTTGCCTCTTCATGTACCGAGCACCCCGTAGTTAATATTCATGCAGTTCTTGACTTTTCTGCAAAGCTCTTCTGGAAAGTTGTTAAGTGGGAAGCGGGTGGGTCTGTGGGGTTTATTGCTCTGTACCCTCAGAGGCTGCTGAGGCTTTGCGAGCAGTGCGAGGTTAGCATTGGGGTCTCGCACGGCGCTTTACGGGTGCGAGAAAGGCTCATTTTATCACATGACGAGTAGACGAGGAACAATGGGGACGCCAAGC
>JAQQSQ010002666.1:0-10452 GCA_028627145.1 Eidolon dupreanum | reverse complement strand
CCCCCCCCACCCCCGTCCTCCGGTGCCCCCGGCAATCCCAAACCGCAGGCGCTCGCTGCTCCTCTGCCGGCGAAGACGGGCCCGGGCCTGGGTGCGTCTGAGGCTGAGCCCTCGGGAGGGCGGACAGACGGAGGCAGGCTGAGCATCACCCAGCCGCCCACTCGCCCAGAGGGTTCCCTGAGCTTGGCGAGGTCCCGGGGACCACGTGGCCGGGCTCAGCCTCTGGAGAGGCGCTTCCCCGGCTTGCTGTCACTGCGGCGTCACCCCAGCCTGGCAGGTGGCCCGGCCCGTGGCCAGCGCAGCCCCCATGAGCCAGACGCGGCATTCTGGCAGAACCCCCCCCCAAGGCTGCCTGGGGGGGACACAGCTTCCGTCTCCCCAAGTGGGAGCATCTGTGTCCTTGTGGGTGACGCTTCCTGTGTCTGAGGGAGAGGCTTCTGGAAGCTGTGCTTTCCTGTCCCCAGTGTGCAAGGACACAGCTCGGCCAGTGTGCCGCCGTCCCCAAGGACGTGAAGTGTGTGGGACAGGTCGGCGGGGACTCTGGGGATAAACACGCAGGGGCAGAGTCGTTCCTATGGCCCGTCTCGGAGCCGGCGGGGGTGCTGGTCTGGGGTTTGGGACGTGGCGGGTGAGGGTGTCCCCCAGGCAGAGTGTGCCTGCCCTGCAGCGGAGGGCCCCGCGGTTCGGGGCGGGTGGCGGTCAGAGCGATGGCGTTTAAGTGCTCGGCGGGTACGTGGGCACTGGGCGTGTCCGTGGCAGGCTTCGTTCTCGCACCCGGGGACCCTCGGGGAGGCGTCTGGCCGACCCAGCGCCCGCCAGCCCCTCTTCCACTCCGTGCCTGTCGTATGTGTGTCAACCACGCGGACTTCGGCTCGTGTTCCCGTTGCTGCGTTTCCCTCGGCTCGTCTCCCTCTCTCTCTCTCTCTCTCTTTTAAATTTTGGAAGCAGTTCTCTTAGCAACCGAAAAACTGCACACTTAATTACAGCCCCAGCAGCAGACGCAGCGGGCGACGGAGCCCGCCCCCCAGCACCCCACTGAGCGCCAAGACCCTTCTCCTTGTGTGGACGTGACCCCCTTCCAGCCCCCTCCCCCCTGTAGAAATAAGCCCCTTCCGCCTGCCCCTTCCGTGCGTGCTTTGTGGGGTGGGGGGGGCTTTCTCGCCGTCCCCTCTCCTTGTCTCCCTTCGACTTCTGTCAGACGCAGATGCTAAGGAAAGTGATTTTAGACGCTCGTTAAAGTGACCGAAGACGCTCATTCTCCTCAGCTGCTGGATTCCGCAGGAGCTGTTTGTTTTATTCCCCTTTAAAAAAAAAAAAAAAAGTGGGGGTGGGGGCGCCCCAGGGACGCGGCGGGTACCGAGTCTGACTTCCGAACGGAGATCTGGGCCACACACAGACACTCCGGAGAGCCGCGGGCTCGGGCCGGCGCGGGGCTCTGAGAACGGGGATGTCCTCGCCTCTGGACTTGCCGGCCGCGTCTGCGAGCAGGCAGACACGCAGCAGCAACGGAAACTTGGCTTTTTCTTTAAAAATAAAATTAGCAAAGCACGGCGCGTTATATTTAGCCCCGGGCGCGTTGGAGCAGACGTGGCCCCGGCCCCAGCCGGGTTTCCTGGGATAATCGGGGCTCAGCCTCCCAGATGCCGGCTCCCCGAGGCCCCCCTCCCCGGCTGGGCCCCCAGAAGCGGAGTAGCGCTGCTCACATGACGGGCGCGGGGAGCGGCCGCGGGGCTTGAGCGCGCCCCGGTCTGCACACAGTTGGCTCCCGGCTGACAGGCAGACCATGGGGTGGGCTCCGTGCCCCGTGCGCTGGGCCGGGCATGCCCACCGAAGCGCGGAGGCACGCCCTGCCCGGACCCCCGCTGCTCCGGCGCCGAGGGGCCGGGCGGCCCTGCTCGCTTCCTGCCCGTCCGAGAAGGTTATATAATGAGTGGCGGACGGCCGCCGGAGTCGGAGGGAAGATGAAGTCTTTGTTAAATGCCTTCGCCAAGAAGGAAGGTAAGGAAGAGCTGTACGGAGCTCGGTGCATGGGGCTTGGCCGTTTCCCACGGGTTCGCGGGGGGGCGGGGGCCTCCGCTCCCTCCCCCCCCCGCCCCGGATCTCCGGCTGTTCGTTCTCCCCGTAGGAGGAAGGGCTCGTGGCTCCGGTGGAGACGGGGCTCGGTCGGACTGGTCTGGAATGCCAGCCCGCGGGACGGCGCCGTTGTTTCGTGCCTGTCCCCCGGTCTTTCCAGAGCGTGCCTCCCGGTGACGGTGCCGCGGGGCACGCTCACAGCTGAGTCCGGGGGAGAATAAAGGAAGTTTTGACGGTCGTCCGTCCGCTGCCCGGAGTGTCTGCTGCGGGGCGGGCACTCGCTCGGGATGGCGAAGGTGGGGACACAGCGCTGGCCGCGGCAGCCGGGCGGGCGGTGTCGGGACCGCTGTCTCGGCTCCCCTGGGTTCGGCGGCACGGGGGGTGGGTGGGGATGAGCGTGGCAGACTCCAAAAGTGCACACGCTTTTTGTCATACCTTGTGTGATTTTTATGGCGGAAAAAAAGAATGTATGAATTAGTGCATGGAAGACGGCTCAGGGAACACCCACCCACTTAGAGTGTGCAGCTTGCCTGAGGGAAGGGAGCAGTTGGGTGGAATATTAATCATTTCCAGACAGGAAAAGAGTTATTTTTAACCCTTTTAAACAACAACAACAACAACAAAAAATCAGCGTTTCCTCTGAGGGCTCCAGTTAGTCTGTGAAACGGGAAGCTCTGGTTTCGTGAAATCAGGTTTATGAAGACGTAACTGTGGAGTAATCAGCAAAGTACCTCCCAGCCCCAGCCATAAAATAGACATGGGGGAATATTTCCAATTACATGGCCTAGGAAACCAATGTAATGTGAATCTTGGCAATGAAGCGAGATAATTTCATCCGAACGCCAGCCCTGGCAGGGGCACAGCAGCGATGCCATCCGAGGACCCAGCTCGATCCTCAGGGCACAGTGCGCTGGAGGGTGTCTCGGCCGCGTCACCTCCCGGGGACAGCGGCCCCACGCGGCTTCTCGCCGCCGTGCGAGCAGGGCCCACCGGGGAGGCCCTCGCCAGCCTCTTCCTAAGGAACTCGTGTGAGAACGGCTCCCGTCACTGTCTTCCGTTACTGACCCAGATTCGCCTTCTGGGACCCCGAGTTTTGGACTGCATGCACGGCGTGACATTTTCCCGGGGCGCGTGGTACCACGTTCTCTCCGCGTCTGTTCCGACCTCTCAAGAGACTCGTCTTCCCTCTGAGTCCGTCTCCCCGCGAGCAAGACCCCGAAGCGCGTCCCTCTCTGTTTAGGGCACTGAAGTCTGGTTACGTCAGGGAAGCTGGGTGGCTCGGCTTCCGTGAGCGCCTGTCCGGGAGCGTCCCCTTGGGCTGGAGTGTCCCCTCCCCCGGCAAGCGGGGGCCTCTCCCTGGGTTGGGGGCAGTGAGGTGATGTGAGAAGCCAGGGGTTCTGTGGCCGCTGTGTTGGGCGAGCCTGCCTGAAATGCCGGCTCTCTGGCCGTGATGCTGTCTCCGGCCAGCCATCTGTGAGGGGGACACACTCACTGGTGGCACTTTGGCCCTTAGCGAGGTCGTTCAGTCCCCACCCCTATGTCCGGCGGGTCTCAGGTCACCAGAAGCACCCGCCGCCCGTGCGTTTTCACACCCCGACTGGTGAGTGCCGACGTCCCTGTCTTGCTGGCCTCCGTCTGCTCCGAGGAGGTGGCACGGCCAGCTAAACGCAGACTCGGGACGCTGCCCAGAACGCGAGTACGCGGGCAGGTGGGGTGGGGCCCGGGCTGATTCCCCGGGGGCCGCTGCCCGCAGAGGGCAGCCTCGGGCCCCAGAGACAGGTCCACGGAAGGGGCCGTCAGCCCTCCCCGGTCCCCTCCCTGTCCTGGCCGGGCCGGCGGCCCCCCGTTCCTCTGCTTTGTGGAACTGGGAGAGCACGTGGGGCCCCCTGAGGAGCCCTGGGGACGAGGGCGCGCCGGGCCTCCCTGGGGGACCGTGTCCCCACGTGCTGCTTCCTGATCCCACCCACAGTGCCGAGTAGAGCACAGAGCGTCACCCGACCCGAGTGCACGTCCTCAGGAAGCCCCCACCCTGTGTCCCCACCTCCCGGGGGACCCCGCCTCCACCGTCCAAGGACCGCCCTGCAAAGGGGCGCACTGGGCCACAGCTCCGCCATCGCCACCTCTGTCCCCCGTGCACGCGGCCGGGGCCACCGCTGTTCCCCGTGCACACGGCCGGGGCCACCACTGTCCCTTCACACGCGGCCGGGGCCACCACTGTCCCCTGTGCACACAGCCGGTGCCACCTCTGTCCCTTCACACGCGGCCGGTGCCACCTCTCTCCCTTGTGCACGCGGCCGGGGCCACCTCTGTCCCCTGTGCACATGGCCGGTGTCACCTCTGTCCCCCGCATACGCGGCCGATGCCACCTCTGTCCCTTCACACGCGGCCGGGGCCACCGCTGTCCCCCATGCATGTGGCCGGTGCCACCTCCATCCCCTGTGCACACGGCCGGTGCCACCGCTGTTTCTTCACACATGGCCAGTGTCACCTCTGTCCCCTGTGCACACGGCCGGTGCCACCGCTGTCCCCCAGGCGCTCTGCTGGTCCCGTGTGGGCCGGTGGCAGGGCTCGACGTCCCGCCCAGGCCTGCGAAGGCTGCAGCTCCCCCATTTCCGCGAAGCGCCTCAGCTTCACCGTGGCCTCCGCCCGGGCAGCGGGCGGGGACGGTCCCTCCACCCTGCCCTCCCTGCCGTCTTCCCCTGGGAGGCGCTCAGGGTCCAGTCTGCAGGTGGCGCCCTGGGAGCTCGGTGGCTCCGGTGGCCAGAACGCAGGTCCCCTGGCGTGTGGGAGACCTCGGGGCGTCGAGTGACGGAAGTCGCGTCCTTTGCCGCCAGGGGTCTGCGCCTCACCCCTCTGCAGCCTGGAGGCCGCTGTCCCTCAGGTGCCTCTTGCTGGAGAAGACACTTTCTGGCTCCTGCCCTCAGAGCCACCGGGCGGCACCCTCATTCTAAGGCCTTGGCTGCGAGGCCCTCGCTCCAGCCTAGAGCTCAGTAAGAAGCCAAACGGGGTGCACACCCCTCCGTGCCATGCTGCCGGGTCCGGTTTGATGGGTGCCGAAAGGCCTGGGCTTGGGGTCAAAGCCAGCTCGTTCTACCCGGTAGACCCGAGGGCTGTGTGACTGTCCAGGGGCCACCGTAACAAAGTACCACGGACGGCGGCTTAAACCACAGACGCTTCCTGTCCCCAGTCCCGGAGGCCGAAGCCCGGGACCCGGGTGTGGGCGGGCGGCTCCCACCAAGGCCTCGCTCCCGGGTGCGTGGACGGCATCTCCTCCCTGCGTCCCCACGTGGTCATTCCTCCGTGCATGTCTGTGTCCTGTCGTCCTGTGCTTCCAGGGGCACAGTCACGTGCGGTTAGGCCCCACCCCCAGTGACCCCGTTTTACCTTGACGACCCCCGTCAAGAGCGTCTGCGCACACAGTCACGTTCCGAGGGACGAGGGGCAAGGGCGTCCGGGACGCAGTGCGGCCGTGCCAGGGCCACGTCCGGGTCGAGGCGAGGGGAAATCGCGGCTGCCCCGTGTCCTGACCGCAGTGTGGGGCGCGGCCGGATGGAAGCCGGGCCCCGCGCCCCTTCCATCCCCAGCGTGAGCGCGGGACGCCGGGCGGCGCAGACGCCCCGTGTCCGCACCGTCGGTGCTTCTGCGTCGGGCGGGGCGGGGCGGGCCCCGCGTGCGGCGGGCACGCGCCCTCACCGCCTGCGCCTTCTCTCCCGCCAGTGCCCTTCCGCGAGGCCCCGGCGTACTCCAACCGCAGGCGGAGGCCCCCCGCCACGCTGGCCGCCCCCCGGGTCCTGCTGCGCTCCAACAGCGACAACAACCTCGCGGCGGGCGCGCCCGACTGGGCCGTCTGCGCCGCCGCCGCCCACCGCAGCCTGTCGCCCCAGCTGCTGCCGCAGATGCCCGGCTCGGCCGACGGGGCCATCAGGACCATCGGCGGCTACGTCCCCGGGCCCCGCAGCCGGTCCCCGTCGCTCAACAGGCTCGCTGGCGCCGGCGAGGATGGCAAGCGACCACAGCAGCCCTGGCACGTGGGGTAAGGACCGGCAGAGGCGGGGCAGGGGGGGGCTGCCCTGGGGACCCGCGAGAGGCCGGCCCTGTGCAGCCGGGCTCCGCCTTCCGGGGCTTCTCAGGAGAGGGCAGGACTCGGGAGGGTGCGGTGCTCACCACCTGGGCCCCGGGGGCGTGAGCAGCGAAGCAGTGGCCCTGTCTTGTCACCGCTGACCCGACTGCGCGGTCAGGGGGCCCCGGCGTGTCCCGTGTGCTGTCCCGGCCACCTCCCTCTGTGGCACCTCGGGGTGGGGGGCTACATCCTCCCGTGTCTCCGACGAGGGGACTGAGGCCCGGGTCACGCAGCCGGCGTGTGGCCGGGCAGGACTCTGATCCAGGCTGCTGGTTTCTGAGTCCGTGGTGGGGGACACAGTGGTTCCTCCTGCCTGACCCTCGTCCTCACCCGCACGGCAGGGGCAGCCTGTGTGTTCCTGGCTGGCCCGGCATTTCTGGCGAGGTTCGAATGCCCCCTTTGGTCCGGCACTCAGCGCCCTGTCGCCCGCTGCCCCGTCCACATTCCACGTTCCCTCCCAGGCCTCCAAGGCACCTGCTCGCCCGCTCCTGCATCCTGGCTATGATCAGGACGTGGGGGGGGGGCACAGGGCCCCCGTCCTGTGTGCTTGCTGTGTGCTTGGGGTGGGGGCTTGGGCAGGAAGCCCGGGTGGAGGGCTCAGTGCGTCACGTGGTCGGGGAAGGGGCTGTGGCCACGAGCAGCGTGCCAGGTCTCCGGGCTGCGGCCGCAGAGGTCGTGGGGAGGACGTGCCCGCGGGAGCCTCGGCTGCCCTCGCCACGCTGGCACACCCCCAGGCACACATCAGCGCTGCAGCCCTCGGACCCCCGCCACTCGCGACATCTCCTCCTCTGAACGGAGAGACCCAGTTCCTGGTTATGGTCTAGATTTGCGCTGAGCCCCCCCAAGGGAGAAGTCACAGGTGCTAAGAGCAGTTTAAAGCTAAATTAAAGGATTCCCCCGAGGCAGAAAATTCCACTTCACACCGTTCGCTAGAATTATGACTATAATTTTAAGAAGAGTGTGTCCCCTTCCTCCCGTACGAAGCCTAATAAGATGCCGCAGGCAGCGTGGCCAGGGACTCGCAAAAGCTGCAAGCAAAATATTGCTTCTGAAGAGAGAAAGCGGCTGGGACGCATGGCAGGGACCCTGTCCGAGCGTCCTTGTTCCCGTGCAGGTGTGCACGTGTAGGTGTGAGGGCATGCGTCGCCGGCGTGCATGTGTGTGCGTATGCATGGACGCACGTCTGTGTGCACGTGTGTATGTGTGTGCACTTGTGGTGCATGTAATGTGTCTGTGTGTTTCCGTGTTTGTGTGTGCATGTATGCACCTGTGTGTTTGTGCGTGTGCGTATGTGTGTGAGAGAGGGAATCGCAGCCAGCCTGTCCTGAGTGCCTGACCCCAGGACTTCCTGAGCACACGTTCTGGGCTCCGCCCTGGGCTCCACCTTGGGCCAGCCACTTAACCCCTGGTGCCTCGTCCCCGGGGACTGTGAGATGGGGCTCCCTCAGGTTGTCATCAAGGCCGGCTGACTGAACGGATTCAGGGCGTCTTGCACACAGGAAGTGTACGGTCCACGCCGGCCCTTAGGTGCACCCCACGCCCGTGTGCGACCCAAGGCCAGGCGTTTGGCCAGGCCCGTTCTCTTTATGCCCAGAGCTGCGGGCAGGGCGACCGGCCATCCCGGTCTGCCGAGTGCAGGACCTTCAGTGCTAACACCAGGACCATCAGTCCCCCTAACCGTGCGCCCGCTGCCTGTCCTGGTCAGAGGGAGGTGTCCTTGCCCGGCCGGCACCCCGCCTTGCCGAGCCGGCCCTCCCTGCCCTTGTCCCAGCCTTCGCCCTTCCCCCACCCCGTCGCAGCCTGCCTGTCCCACGTCCGTCTTGTCATGATCCAGCTCTCTGTGACCCCGTGTCGTGCTGGCGACCCTGTGGGCTGCTGTTGTCCCTACTCCCAGACTCCCCCGTTCTGGCGGGGGCCTGCCAGGCGTGCCGGCTTGCCCTGGGAGGCGAGGGTACCGGCGGGCGTTAGAGCCACACGGCAAGCTCTGCTCCCTGGCAGCGAGACCACTGCCCGGCCTTGCACGCCTGCGCCCAGGCCTGACCATGGCCGCACGGTACCAGCCAGTCAGGTGATGAGGGACGCGGGACTCAGGGCCCCATGGCACAGCTCCCGGGCCTTTGGGGGCCTCAGGGAAGCGGTCCTTGTCCTTGAGGCTGACGGTCCCAGCCAGGCACTATGCACACGGCCCTTACCGTAGGGCAGGGTCCCCCAGCGTACCCCCCAGGGCCCTTCCTGGCGCTCACAGAACTGGAGGTGGGTTTAGGGTGTGCCTGCCTCACCCCATCCCATCTCAGGGGTGGCTGCCCAGCGGCCCAGCCCCCAGACAGGCCCCATGCCCGACCGCCGGGCTGCGTCCGGGGATCTGGCGCCCTCCGTGAGGATCATGGGCAGGCCGCCCGGCCACTCTGCACCCTGCTTTCTCCTGTGTGAAACGGGGCCGGTGGGCGTGCGTACAGGGCTGTCCTGCACTGAGGCCCGTGTCCGGCTCATAGTGAGTCCCACAGAAGTGCCTGCGACCCTCAGCTGTCGTTGTCGGGGACTCTGCTGTGGGGGGCACTGTCGCTGCCCCCGTCCGGTGACGTGCTGGGCCGCAGGGCAGGAGACGTGATCTCGGCAGCCGGGTCGAGGGAGACGGAGCGTCCCGAGCACGAGGCGGCGGCCTCGGGCTGCACGTTCCCGCCTCGTCCCCCCCTTTCTCTCCCGATGCCCACAGGGAAGGCTGGCCCCTCAGCACCCCTCTCGCAGGCAACCAGAGGCCCCAGAAACCTCGGCCCGGAGCGCGGGGGTGCAGCACTGTGGCCTGAGCCACACCCTCAGGTGCAAACGTGGCGGGAGGGAGCCGAGGCCTCCCCGCCCGCCCAGGTGCAAAGCAGAAGAGGTCAGGGGGTCCCGGGGCACGGGAGCACCTGCACACCTGGCTCAGGTGCCGCTCCGCACACACCTGCCTGAGTCGCGCCCTCTAGTGGTGCCCGCTGGCATGACAGGCCCGTGTCCCCAAGAGGCCGCCTGAGACAGGGTTTGCTGCATCCACCTGCCCCACCGCCCCACAGCGAGAAGTGGGGTTCCCGCCAGGACCCCTCCCAGCTCCCCAGGGGACCGACCGGCTCTCGCCAGGCTCAGAACAGCTCTTGGCGTACTTTTGTATAGTTGGGGCAGCTGCCCCGCCCCCCGTTAACCAGGTTTCTGGGGTGGGGTCACTCAGCAGAGTGGAGCGGCTCGTGCTTTGGAGTTCATGCAGAGGGTACACGCGCCCCGGCCGCTGGCTGTGTCGCTCTGAGCCTCCTCTTCCCCCGTCCCGTCCCACACGGGCGGGAGCTGAGCTGGACTCTCCGGCCACCGGGCAGAAGCTGGCAGGGGCTCGAGAAAGCCCGTCTGTTACCCTGGTCACTGCCAGTTCCCTGAACTGGGCCGTAGGAAGCTGAGGCCAAGCGGGCGTCGGGGTTTTGAGGGACGGAACCGGGCCGTGGGCGTGGCCGTCCAGGAGGGTCACGTGCTCAGGCGGGCAGGGCGGGCCGCGAGCCTGTGCCCGCAGCCCCGGGGGAGGATGGCGACGTGGGCATCGCCAGCATCTCGCCGCCCCCCACGGCGCAGCTCTGCCTCCCGTAGCGCCCTGGGAAGGACCGGCAGCCCGGGACAGGCGCCTCCAACCCAAGGGCCGTTTGCTCAGAGAACAGAGCCTCTCAGATGCAGCCACGGACCTCACAGGTCACAACCCCCACTTCCTGTGCAGGCTCTGGGGGGGTGGGACCCCACCTTGTCCTGTGCACCCTTCCGGGGAATAGAGCCCTTCTCTGGCCGGGCTGTGGGCCTGCAGCAGTGGACGCCCTCTGGCTCGGGGCCCTGTCCACCTCTGTGGTCCCTCTCTCTGCCTCGTGGGGACATGGGGACCAGGAAGCCATCGTGCTGCTTCCCCCATGGACTAGGGAGCCTGGTGTCCTCGGCGGGAGCCATAGCTGCCACTCCCTCCCTTTTGCCCGTCCTGACCCAGACAGGGCCGTGGGTCCTGGCTGGCTGGGCGGGGACAGGAGGGACAAGGCCAGCACTGCCCAGGCCGGCTGTGGAATTGGGCCGTGCTCCCACGGCCCCGCCCCCCGACCCCGCGCGCTAAAGGCACATCCCTCAGACGCCAGGACTAGGGACCGAGGAGGGGCCGGGCTCCCGGGTCTGTGTCAGCCCGCTGGGGGGCGGGGCCGGGCAAAGGGGCCACCATCGGGCAGCAGGTGCATCTTGGCTGACCACACAGGCCTCCCCGCCACTCA
>JAQQSQ010002665.1:0-10453 GCA_028627145.1 Eidolon dupreanum | reverse complement strand
GCTAAGGAACTTACTGCCAATATTTTCTTCTAGGAGTTTTATTGTTTCAAGTCTTATGTTTAAGTCTTTGATCCATTTCAAGTTGATTTTTATGTATGATGTAAGATAGAGGTGCAGCTTCATTCTTTTGCATGTGGCTGTCCAGTTTTCTAGCACCATTTATTAAGGACACTACCCTTTCCTTATTGTATATTCTTGGCTCCTTGTCATAAATTAATTGAACATATATATGTGTGGGATTATTTCTGGGCTCTCTATTCTGTTTCATTGACCTATATGTCTGTTTTTATATGAATACCGTACTGTTTTAATTATTGTAGCTTTGTAAATAATTTGAAATTAGGAAGTGTGATGCCTTCAGCTTTGGTCTTCTTTTTTTTTTTTTTTTTTTTTTTTTATTATTTCAGTTTACTACCTTTATGTCAACCACCAAAGGTTTAAACTTGATTCCTGTCTCTCCCTCAATTGTCATATTGAATTATGAAATTCCACTTTTTTGCCTTTTGAAATGCCTTTCAAATATGTATCTTCTTAAACCCCTGACACACACACAGACACACACATGTGCACATACACATAATCCTTCTGAGTTTAGGCCTTTAACCCTTTTTCTTGGATTCTTACAGTTTCAAGGTGGCCTTCATACCTCCATTCTCCTCATGTTCCAGCCATCCTACAAACGACTTAAAATAGCATGGTGTTGCAGGTTTTGATCCCAAAGAAACAGACTTTCAGATGCTGAGATTTGTATGCAGGAGATTTATTGGAAAGTGCTCACAGCAACATCTGTGAGGCAGCAAAGGAAGCAGAATTGGGCAGATGGAAATGTAAAATTGCAGTTCAGTTGCAACAGAGGCCTCAACCAACTCCACAGTTAGCTCTGAATGGCTAGGACTTCAGAAATATCCATAACTGAGGCAAAGGGGCAGACCAGTCATTAGATGTGGGATGCCCCTAGATGAAGCAAGCATAGCCTTGTGCAAGGTAGCTCCCTTCAGCAGAGGGCAAGGCCTGGAAATTGACACAGCTGTATGTTGTCAGTCATAAATACCTTTTCTATTTGCTATGTGTGTCTTGGTTCTGAAGAGGATTCTGAACAATCTACCACAGGATCCACTAGAATTCACCTTTTGGAATAGTCGGCTCTTCTTGATTTGTGTAGGATGTTCATGCCATCTAGGAGAATCCCCTCTAGCACTCTGATTGATTCTCTTTTCTTTTCTGGAAATTTATGAGAGGAAATTTAGTAGGATACAATACAGACCTTATTATCGCTATAGCTGATGCGAAGGTCTCGTATTTCTCTACGACCTATTTTAGATTCCTTTCATTCTCACCCTAGGTGTCCTGTAGGTCTAAGTGGCTTAACAGGTGGGCTGAATCAGTCCCTTATATCAGGGTCTATACCTCTGGTAACCATGCTCTATGGCTGCAGCATTGTCCATTTACCATAAAAACTGGGCACAGGAAAACCAATGCCCCAGTTGGTCACCTGGGGCACTAAATTGAGTGTATACTGGCCTGGAATGGCACTTCATCTAGGGTGTCATTTCTGTAAGCTCTCAGATAGTGGTACTAGCTGAGGCTTTGAAATCCCAGCTGGAATATGTGGTAATTCCAGTCAAGATGCATTCTGCCCCTTCAAATATGGAGGGAAGCCACTGTAATAAACTTGCTAAGTAGATAGTTGATCTGTTTAAGAGATATTATTGTATCAGGTATTCATAATTGGATATTCATAATTGCCTATGGGACACTGGGCAGTTGAAGTAGCTAGATCAAACTTGGTTATTGGAAACCCATGCAATTGGGCCTGTGAGTAGCGTTTTTGGCCTCTATGTAACCAATGATGTCATCACTTGTTTGTCCAGGGGCAAAGACAGGCTGACATAAAATAACTAGGTCATGCTGTCTACCTTGTTGTCGAGTGACTCTTTTGTGGGTGGATGCTCTCTAATTGGCATTAACACATGATACAAAGATCTTCACATTTTGTGTTCTCTCCCATATATCTATCCACATGCGTCTTTTACAGACTTGCACACAGTCTTCCCATTTTTCTCTCCTAGGACCCTGATCAATCAGCCAAGTCAGTCATCACTGCTCAAGAGTTTATATTCTTTCCTTGGTCTATTTCTCTTTTCATACAGAGTGGATGTCCAGTATACTGCCCACAGATTCCCCTAACCAGCTTATTTATGTTCTCTGGTCCTGCTTGTACTCAATTTAAAATGTACCATTTTCACCCTAAGATAAATTGATGCTGGGAGAGCTCAATCTTTGAACTGATAATTTTATTCTGGCCTCATAGTCACCTGATGTTTCATAATCAAATTCTCCATCTCTGTTGGGACTCTGGAGTATTTGGAGAGCCCTTGTTGAATGGTATACACTTTTGTAGTATAGATGGTGTGGCCTTGCTCCAGAACCCTAAGACCTACTTGTAATTCTCCTATTGTTGCTTTCCATAATCTCTCCATGTTATCTTTTCCCACTAGAGATATTCTAACGTCTGCTGGGTTATATGCGTCATCTGGCCCAAGTGGCATGACAGTTTACACCACAGCCTGGACCTGCTACAAGGCATGTTCTTTCTCTGGGCCCCACTCAAAGCTGGCAGCCTTGTGGGTTACTCAGTAAATGGTCAGAAAAGTATTCCCGAATAGGGAATACGCTGCCTCCAGAATTCAAAGAAATAAGTTTTATGTATCTTTTTTTTACAGTTAGAGGAACAAGATATGTTAATTTGCCCTCTATTTTCAATGGATGTTCCAGGCTCCTTCACTGGTCCTCTAAACATTTAACTGATCTGGTAGATGTTTCAATCTTTATAGGACTTATCTCCAACCTTCAGAGTGCATGTATCTTACCAAGGCCTCCAAAGTACTTGCCAATGTTCTTGCTTATTTTGTTCAATTAATATAATTTCACTGATCATGTGACCACTTTGATATTCTGCAGAATGTCTAGATGGTCTAGGTCCCTTTGGATTATATTAAGACAGAGAACAGGATAGTTCACATGCTCTGGGGCAAGACTATAACTTTATACTGATGTCTGTCCCACACTAATGTAAATTTCTGCTAGTCCTCCTTCCAAATAGGGTTAAAACATGTATTCCTTACATTACTAGCCTTATACCAAGTGCTTAAGGCCATGCTATCTAGTTTCTGCCACATCTGGCATAGCAGCTGCAACTGGGCCTACTACGTGGTTAATTTTGCACTAGCCTGCTTTCATTCTGCAAGATCCACCTGGCTTTTGTGGGATACAGACAGTGAATTAAATGGGGATACAATGTTGACTATCAAATCTGTATCCTTTAGGTCTTTAAGGTTGACAAACTTCCTTTTCATTCCCTCTAAGATGCAATTTTATTTTCTTGCCTGGCTTATCAGGGAGAATTTCAGAGGCTTCCACTTGGCTTTCCCCAGTATGGTATTTCTTGCTCAATACGCCAAGGAACCAATGTGTTCATGAAAATGACCAGATGTGTTAACGGATCATGTGGATACATTCTGATTCAAATCTGGGTCAGGATTCTGACTGTTATCTGGCTCCCATAAGCTATACTCTAAAAAAATTAAGAATGAGTAATAAGGCTTTTAGCCTCCTGATTATCCATTCATGATTTTTTAAAATTTAATAATACCCTTGTTGGTTGTCCATCCATCTTGTACCTAGGCTTGCCATTTTTTGTTAACCTAGTGGTTCTCAACATGTGATTTCATACCAGCAGCATCAGTATCACCAAAGAACTTATTTGCAATGCAATTTATCAGGTCCTACCTCAGACCTACTGAATCAGAAATTTGCAGGGTGAGGTCCAGCAAGTTGTGGTTGAAAAAACCCTCCAGTTGATTCTGATGCATGCTCAAATTTTAAAACAGTTATATTAACCATTGCCTCAGCTCTTAACTGTCTTTAGGTCAGTCCTCTCTTGCAGCTCATTACCATAATTACACTCAGTTTGCTCCCAGTAGTTAAGTTCAATCACCTGGCTCTACTATTTCAGGGTCATTATTATTATCAGGAAGCCATGGTCTGTAATAGCATCTCCTATACTCAGGTCAGGCCTACAGAGGGCTGCCATCTAAGCTCTGCAGTGGTGCTGCCCCCATCATCAGCTCATTTGTTACTGCTTTGATAAATATATCCTTCAGATTCTCCCACGGAACATCGCCATTTGTTAGATTTTCTGCCTTTATGGAGTATATCTCACCTAAGTCTTTCCATTTCTTGGAGACTTTTGATCCCTTTTTATTCTGTCTTCTACAGCAATTCTGGCATTTCTATCTACTTCACTTATAGTGAACCATTGCTTTTTCCAAGTTTTCAAGTACTATCTCATCAGTGTGTGCTGGCACTATCTCCCAATCAGGGCCCCGATGTTGGTGTACCAGACTTGCTAAGGTTTATGGGTGGGAATTCAACTTCCTTGGAAGCTCTGCTACTCTGATCCTTAGTTTATTTCCATCCTCCAGACACAGGAGAAGACATTCTTAATAACATTACAAGGAGAGCTTCTGGCTTTCACACTTAGCCTTTAATTGCTGATTAGTCACCCCAAGCTTCAGCCATCCAATTCCACATAGTCCTTATAATTACTACTTCCCCTGTACTTCAAATACCTAAATTTGCTCCCACTAATGTAGTAGTATTACACCACAATTCTACTGATGAAAGTTTTAATAATTTTACTCCTGCTGCTACCTACAGCTATTCAGAATCCCATCTAACACCAGTGGACATATACTTTCATTTCTTTGGTTAAATACCTAGGAATGGAATTGCTGGGTTGTATGGTGTTTATCTAACTTTCCACGAAACTGCAAAACTGTTACCCAAATTAGTCGTACCATTTTACAATATTACCAATAACATATGAGGATTCTCATTGTCCCACATCCTCATCAACATTTGTTATTGTCATTAAAAAACATGCTAGAGGATGTGTAGTAGTAACATATGTGGTTTAATTTGGATTTTTTTGATGATTATTGTTGTTGAATATCTTCTCTTATGCTTTTCAGCCATTTGTATTAGTCAGGCTTCTCCAGAGAAACAGTACAAATAGATATTTATATTTGTATCTCCTATTTGTATATCTTATATATCTTTATGTATATGTGTGTACACACACATACACACACAATAAATTTATTATAAGGAATTGGCTTATGTGATTATGGATATTGACAAGTCCTAAGATTTTCAGGGTGAGTTGGGCAGACTGGGAATCTAGGAGAACTGATTATGTAGTTCCAGTCTGAAGGTCAGCAGGCTTGAGACTCAAGAAGAGCCAATGTTTCAGCTTGAGTCTGAAGGCAGTAAATAGGTGATGTCCTGGTTCTCAGGCAATTGGGCAAGAATAATTATCAGTTACTTAAGAGAAGGTGCTTTAACCACATTAGGGAAGGACATATGCTTTATGTTCCTTTAGATGAGAGGAATATTTAAATCAGAAATAACTAGAATTTGACCAAATATTGGAGCATGCCATGGCCCAGTCAAGTTGACACATAAAATTAACCATCACAACATTTACATATCATCTTTGTGAAGTGGCAATACTCAAATATTCACATGCATATCCAAGTAAAGTCTATGGCTTATTTAAAAATTATCTAGTGATTTTTTTTTACAGCAAAAGTTTAAAATTTTCATGATGTTATTTTTTAAAAATGTTTTATAGCTTTTGCATCTTGTCTAAGAACTTTGTCTACATCAAGGTCGCAAAAATAATCTGTGTATTCTTTTAGAAACTTTGTAGTTTTAGCTTTTAGGTTTATATGTATGATCTATTTCAAATTAATTTTGTGTATGGTATAAGTTAGAGGAGTTGATATTGTATTTTTAAAAATATATGGTTATTCAATTATATCAAAGACATTTTCCATTTAAATTGCATTAATATATTTGTTAAAAATCAACGAATTCATAATATGGGGCCTATTTCTGGATTCTTTAATGTGTTACATCGATCTTTGTCTTTATGCCAATAAGACACTGTCTAGATTACTGTGTCTTTACAATAAATTTTAAAAACCTGTAGATAAGACTTTTGATTTTGTTAATTTTTAAGATTGTTTTAGCTGTCTTTGTAGTTCTATAAAATATTAGAATTAGCTTCTCATTTTCTAAAAAAAACTAATCTGTGTGGATTTTAATTCAGATGGCGTTGAACTAATAGATCGATTAAGGAGAGTAGAATTGATCTTTTAATAATGAGTCTTTCAATCCACAACCATGGTATATCTTTACCTTTATTTAGGTCCTATTTAATTTTTCTCAGAACATTTTTATAGTTCTTATCTATAGGTCTTGCACATATATTCCTAAGTTTTAACTCTAAGCATTTCATATTTTATGCTATTGTAAATGGTATAATTTTTAATATATTTTAAATTGATTTTTGCTAATATATAGCAATGCAATTGATTTTTATTTTTTGACCTTGTATACTATGACTTTGCTAAACTTACTTATTAGCTCTAGTAAATATGTTGTAGATTTCTTTGGATTGTCTGTATATTTAATCATCTGTGAATTAAGACAATTATAATCCTTCATTTCCAACATTTTTTATTTTTAATAATATTTTATTTCAACTACAGTTGATATACAATATTATATTAGTTTCAGTTGGACTATGTAGTGATTAGACATTTATAAAACTTATGAGGTGATCACCCTGATAAATCTAGTGCACATCTGACACTATATATATTTTATTACAATATTATTGACTATATTCTTTAGTCTATACTTTACATCCCCATGACTATTTTGTAACTACCAATTTGTACTTCTTAATTCATGCCCCTGTTTCATTCACTCTCTCAAACCTCCCCCATCTGGCAACCATCAAAACGTTCTCTGTATCTATGAGTTTGTTTTTGTTTTGTTTGTTTATTTTAATCTTTAGATTACACATATAAGTGAAATCATGTGGTATTTGTCTTTCTCTGACTTACTCCACCCAGCACGATACCTGCTAGGTCCAGCCATGCTGTTGCAAATGGCAAGATTTCATTCTTTTTTTATGGCTGAGTAGTATCCATTGTATATATGTACCACTTCTTTATCCATTCATCTATTGATGGATACTTAGGTTGCTTCCCTGTCTTGACTATAGTAAATAATACTGCAATGAATATGTAGATGCACATGTCCCTTCAAAGTAGTGTTTTGAGTTTCATTGGATAAATATCCAGAGGTGGAATCATTGGGTCCTTCTTTAGCTCTTGTTATAGCCTTTGTTTTAAAGTCTATTTTATCTGGTATAAGTATTGCTACTCCAGCTTTTTTTTCCTTTTCATTTTCATTTTTGTAAAATATCTTTTCCACCCCTTTACTTTCAGTCTGTGTGTGTCTTTCAATGTGAAGTGAGTCTCTTATGGGCAGCAGGTAAGGGTCTGGTTTTCTTACCTGTTCAGCCACCTCTGTCTTTTGGTTGGAGCATTTAATCCATTTACATTTAAATAATTCTCTCTTTCTTTGGCCAATAGATAGTTTTAATTGTCTCACAATATGAAACTCAAGCACTTCATTTTTAGTAAACTGTAACTAGAGTAGAACATAATACAGAAAGATTTTGTCACCTAGACTAGTGTCCATTTAGTCAGTCAACTATTTCTAGCTGTTTTAATCAGGAGAGATGCATTTACAAAACTGGCTGTTCTTGGACCTTCTTTGCAAGCAACTTTAGATCTGCAATGCATTTGGCAATTGTCTCCTTTTCCTGCTGTGCAGAGATACTCTACACCATGTGCTTCTCCACCCAGTTTATCATGTGCTCTTGTTCCTTTTGACACATATTTTGCACAGAGATATGATAGTTCAGGTGATTCTTTACCTCCTTATATACTTTATGCAGCCATTCCTGGTAAGTAACCTCCAGGGCCTCTGGACATCAAAAAGGTATTGGTACTTTTGAAATAGTGCCTGCTGTGACTTCTCCAGATCAATTGCATTCTAGATATATTTGATGAAAGTCTGTTTCACCTCTTCTAGTTGGGCAATTTTTGCTATTGGGTTTATAGGCAAATTCCCCAATAGAGGCACCATATTTTTCAATTACACGGACAAGCAACCCTATTGTTGATATGGCAGAGTTGGTCTCTGGGGTAATCACATGTATTTCTTTGGCTAGAAAATATAAGATAAGCCCAGTTCTGAGCACACACGGTCCTGTTACACCAGTTTTAGGGTAAAGGAACTGGAATAATTTCTCAAGGATCAGCCCATGATGAACTTTTCCTCCATATTCAAGAAGAGGTTGTATAGGGCAAAATTTGGTACCCGGTGTGAAAGATCCTTTTTGCCTGCAATACCCCTGGATTGATGAGGGGTGTGTTTTTTAGATAGGGGTCGTAGAAAGTACAACCTGGGACAACATGGTCAGTGAGGGTCCACTCAGTGGTCTTGGCATCCTAGTGACCTAGACAAGGGCTAAGGTAATTGTTGACAGATATATAGTTATTGCCATGTTATTATTCATATCTTTAATCTCCTTCTTTCTCCTCCTCCTCCTCCTCCTCCTCCTCCTCCTCCTTCTTTCTTCTTTTTCTTGTCCCTCTAACATTTTTAGTAATACTGGTTTGGTATTGATGAACTCCTTTAGCTTTTTCTTGTCTTGGAAGTTCTTTATCTATCCTTTGATTCTAAATGATAGCTTTGCTGGGTAGAGTAATCTTGTAGATACTTTCTTTTCATCACTTTGAATATTTCATGGAAATCCCTTCTTGTCTGCAAAGTTTCTGTTGAGAAATCAGCTGACAATCTTATGGGAGCTCTCTTGTAGGTAATTAACTGCTTTTCTCTTGCTTCTTTTAAGATTCTCTCTTTGTTTTTGTCCTTTGGCATTTTAATTATGATGTGTCTTGGTGTGAGCTTTGTTTAGGACTCTATATGCTTCTTGGACTTGTATGTCTATTTCCTTTGCAAGGTTAGAGAAATTTTCCATTATTATTTTTTCAAATAGGTTTTCAATTCCTTGTTCTCTCTCTCTCTTCTCCTTCTGGTACCTCTATGATGCAAATGTTGGTACGCTTGATGTTGTCCAAGGCCCCTTAAACTATTCTTATTTTTTTTAGAATATTTTTTCTTGTTGCTATTCTAATTGGATATTTTCTGCCATTTTACTTTTAAATTGCTGATTCAATCCTCTGCTTCATCTAATCTGCTGTTGAGTTCTCCCTAGGTATTCTTATTTCAGTTACTGTATTCTCTAACTTGACTGGTTCTTCTTTATGTTTTCTATCTCTATTTTTATGTTTTCTATCTCTTTGTTGAAATTCTCACTGAGTTCATCTACTCTTTCTCTAAGTTCATTGAGCATCCTTATAAGCAGTACTTTGAACTCTGCATGTGGGATATTGCTTGTCTCCATTTTGTTTAGTTGTTTCCTGGAGATTTGCTCTGTTCTTTCATTTGAGACATGCTTGTTTGTCTCCCCAGTTTGGCTACCTCCTTATGTTTGTTTCTATGTATTGGGTAGGGCCTCTATGTCTCCTAGCCTTAGTAGAGTGACCTTATGTGGTAGGTGTCCTGTGTGGCTTAGTGGTGCAGTCTCCATAGTCACTTGAGCCAGGTGTTCCAGGTGTGTTCCTTGTGTGGATTCTGTGTCTTCTCCTATTGTAATTGAGCCTTGATAGCTGTTGGCACATCAGTGGGAGGGACTGACCCTAAGGTTGATTGGTTGTAAAGACTGGCCATGACTGCAGTGAAAGAGCTTTTGTTCAGGGGCTAACTCTATAGAGCAGGATTCACTTTAGTAGGGCTCTTGTGCCTATAGAATCTTCCCTTTGGGTATGTCTTTTGTGGAGGTGGTTGGGTGGTGCTCTGGTGTGGTCTGAAGCTGACCACTGCTTATATTGGTTCTGGGGCCTCTTCATAGGGGCTCTGCTGTACATCAAGTTCAACTGCCTTTTGTGCCTTGCCAAGGCCACTTGGTATGAGCTCTAGAGTGATCTGCAAATGGTTGCCACTTGTATTGGGCTTGGAGGTGCCTGAGAGAACCTAAATTGTGAACTGAAGCTGGCTGCTGGTAATATTATGCTTGGGGCTACTTAGCAAGAGATACAGGGCATGCTGAGGCCAGACGCTGCTTGTTTGGGGTTTTTGAACCTTTGAGAGATTTTAGGGAAGTCTGTAGCATGAGCCAAGACAGGCCATTTATATGAAAAAGCCACTGAAGGCTGCTTGGGTGAGGGTGGGGTTTTCAGGGAATCACCAGGGCAGGGCCAACAGTGTTAGCCAGGTTGATGGAGACTCAGATATGGTGCCTGCCTGTATGTGCAGGCTAGGTAGGAGTAGGGCTCAACAAAGGAACAATGACTTCTGCCAGCACTTCTGCCTGGGAGAAAGCTGCCTCTCCAGCCCTTGCCCTGAAGCCAGATAACTCTGTTCCTCCTCATATGTTCCTGACACCTTTTAAGCTGCTGCCCCA
>JAQQSQ010002664.1:0-10453 GCA_028627145.1 Eidolon dupreanum | reverse complement strand
ATGGACAGAATACAAAAGCAACTACCTGAAAAGTACTGAAGAGTGGAGAGAAACAGACAGATGCTAGTAAAGAGTACATTCTTTGAAGTCAGAGGTGGCTGTATTGATAAGATTCATCATTGTGGCATTTAGCCTATGCAGTCACTGTAGTATACACAGAAGATAGTAGGGGTATGAGTGGAAAAAATAATTTTCTGGTTTAGAAAACCAAAGCCTGGAAAATCATGACTACTGAAAATGATGGAGAAACTCTATAAGGGAAAGGTCAAACAAGGAATACCTAAATTTTACAAATGAGTTGGAAAGAAACAAAACTGTTACTTTCACAGATAAAGTGACTGTGTATGAGAAAAATAAAAAAGATTCTAAAGATAATTTTCAGAAAAATACATACATTTATAAATGCTGCTAGATATAAGATCAATGTATTAAAATGGCTAATGATTTTATTTAAACCATCAGATTTATGAGAGAATTAAAACTCACTAGAGACCTAGAAAATAAACCTAATTGCTAATTTCTGCATGAAAAATACTAAATATTATTAAAAGAAAACCTGAAAAGCTTACATAAAGGGAAGAAGAAAGTTCTCAGAGATTTAAACAATTAATAATTCTACTATATCAATTCCTCTCAAACATATCTGTAGATTAAATCTATTATCAATGAAAATACCTTCAGTTCTTGTACTAAAGTTGAAGAATTTATTAAAATTCATATATAAATGAAAATAGTCAAGAGAATATTTTAAAAACCTGGGACACTAATACAACTAGATATTAACTTATATAAAACTACAGTATAAGGATAGGAAAACAAGTTAGTCAGACAAGTTAGAAAGAAATAGACATGGTCAGTTTCATTACGACAAAGGTTGCACTGCAAAGCAGTGGGTAAAACTTAAAATTTTCAATAAGAGGTGTTGGATAAAATGGATTTCTATGTGGAAATAATAGATCTTAATGATTACCTTATAGTATTTACAAAGCTAAATTATAAAATTTTTAGGAGAAAAAAGAACAACATCATCATTTCCTCAGGGTGAGAAACATTTGTGAAATTAAAAACAAAAATCATTAACTTAAAGAAAAAACATAGATTGAATTAAAAAAAAAAAAAAAACTTCTGTTAATTAAAATCACCATTATAGGAATGTAAAAGTAAACCACAGGTGAGGAGAAGGCATCTGCAACACATGTATTCAAAAAGAGACTCACATCCAGAACAATAAAGGGCTCTAAAAATCAATAAGAAAAAGACAAGTCAATTAAAATTGGCAAAAAAAAAAAAAACTTGAGAAGCTACTTCATTTAATGTATATAAATATATATACATAAATATCCAGTAAACATTTGAAATTTTGCTGAATTGCATTAGTCATAATTAAATGTTAATTAAAATTAGAGCAAGATATCATTACACTAAAAAATCTAAAATATAAAAGACTAAAAATACCCAGATTTGGTGAAGACATTGAACAAGTGGAATTCTCATACACCATTGGTAAACTGGCACCAGTATTTTATAAAAATATATTTACTAAACCTAAGCAAACAAATAATCCATTATTCAACAATTCTACACCTAGATATATACCCAAAAGAAATATACTAGAATGTTCCTAGTAGCTCCATTAGTAATAGCCAGTAATTGAGGACAACCCAGACACCCTTCTACAGTAGAGTATTCAATAACAGTATCATAGTTAAAGTTGTCTGGAAGGAAATTCTGAGATGGAATTTGGACTGCAAAATGTTTACTAGGGATCAATATCTGTGAAAGAAGGGAAAGGAAGTATTGATTGAACAGAGAGAGAAGTGGACCTTTGATGCAGCAACAACAAAGCCTCAGTCTGAAACAGATGGGGATCTTGGGCATAGAGGAAACCCATTAGAGTTGTCTAAATTGGACTGAAAATAGTGAGGACTTTATAACTTCTGTTATATTCAGTAACCAGATGTGAACTGTCCCAGGAAGTGTATAACCTAAGTGAGGAAATTCTCCAGCTGAAACAGAACATGTAGAAGATGACTGCTGGAGGCCATTTGCTGACAGTGCTCCCTACGGCTGGCAGCAAGTCCTCCCTGAAGGAAGATCTGAGCATCCCACCTCAACATCTCAGCAATTGATGGAATACTACATCTCCAATGATAATGAACAAATTATTGCTATATGAAATATAGACATATCCTACAAATATCATGTTAGGTGAGAAAAAATGTCATAATTCTACATAATTTACACAAAGTTCAAAAACAGAAAAAGTTAAAAAATTTTCAAAGCCAGTATAGGGTTACTTAAGGACAGTCATTAATGACTAGGAGGGGCCAAGAGATTTCTTGGGAAATGGTGATGGTCTATTTATTGATTGCATACTGCACCAATGTGCTCACTTTGTTAAAATAAATTCAACATTGCCCTTATGATTTGTTCACATTTCTGTGTGTATATTATGTGCTAGGACAAAACAAATAAAAAGTGATGGCTAATTATG
Organism: Eidolon dupreanum; assembly: GCA_028627145.1. NCBI lineage: Eukaryota > Metazoa > Chordata > Mammalia > Chiroptera > Pteropodidae > Eidolon > Eidolon dupreanum. Next base: position 7,959 of record JAQQSQ010002664.1, on the reverse strand, counting down.
TCCCCAGTCAAAAAATGCAGCAACAATTTTCAAAGTAGAAACAACAGGTAGTGCAATGAGAGATAGACAGAAACCCACTGATCACAGAGATTTTACAACACCTCTCACAATAAAAAGAAAAAAATATTGGTAAATGTAGATGATCTGAAAAAACAATCAAAAGTATGTAGTATAGACATTTATATATATTTAAACTGTGATGAAAATATACTTTTTCAAATGCTTATTGAACACTCATTAAAATTTCCCATACATTAGACCACACACAAAAAAATATACCTCCATAGTTCCCAAAGAATCAAAGTAACAGCAACAGTGTTCTCTGAGCACAGTAAAACTAAATCAACATTAATAGAAGTGAAAAGGCCCTTTTACTGGCAAATAAAAATAACCTTTAGAATCAAAGGAGAAATACAAAGCAAATTTGGAGATTTTCTTGAAAATAAAGTGACGATAAAAATTAGTATGTATGGGATACAGCTATAAAATACAGGTAAAAAAAATCCAACTCTTTTACACATACAACAAAGCTCAGCAAATCTTGATAAATTGAGTCATTCTAATATTTTTTTCTTCCTAGAATATTCTTTCATTTTTTCCTTTTGGAATCCTACCCTTCCCTCAGATCCACCTGAAATTAACTCTTTCATAATCAGCTCTCTTTGTCGTTAACTAAATATAAGCTTGCCTTGTTTAATAAAGATGTAAATGAATTAATTTAAATTCTGTTTGAGTTCAAAGAGTTAAGTAAGCATAGGAATGTATTTGCACATCTTTATGGATACTTTTATTTTCTATTCTTGTATTTTATGTCAATTTTTATTAATCCCCAATTTAATGCAGCAGCTAGACCACATTTGATACATTTGTAATTAATCATTGCTTTGCTTTGTTAATAGATAGTACTTAATATTTTAAACTATGTAAAAATTGCCTACAATTTACTTGTTCATTTTACTTATCCAGTCGCTATTTTCTTTATCAAGTATCTTTCATAAGTACAGTTTTAATATATACAATTATAATTATGATTTTGGCATTTGTATTTCATACAAAACTCTATGAATTCAAATTCAGTGGCATACAACCATGCACATTCTTACTCAAGTGGAATTTTTAGTTCTGAACTTGTATTTCTTAATTAGTCATTTTGGAAAAGTTCAATATTTTGGATGAAAGCAACTGACGTATCTTCCTCCTAGTGTCACTATGTGAACAACAATCATTGGTAGCAATTAAGACTGCCTAATCTTTGATGAGCATATTTTAGCTCACTTATGAGTTTCTCTATTGTTTTATCTCTTAATAATAGACTGATAATTTTTAATGTTATGTCCCATTCCTTTTTATAGTATAAGCTCAGGTCAGTTCAGGTTGAATATTCCCAAGTGCTCTGATAATTAGAATAGTGTTTCTAGTGTGTACACAAAAAGTACAAGTATAAAATTTAATATGTCAGCATGCCAAAAAATAAATGGTGGCAGCATTCCAGAAAGGATTAAATTCATTGAATAGTTGTTAATAAGGTTTTTACTCAGGGGTGATCCATCTTTTTCATTTTCTTTTTCTGTGTTAGCAACTCCAAAAACAGTTCTCCCTAATGAATTATTGAATCAGCCAAGATAAAATAATATAAATGAACATACAAAAATTCCATTAAATGATACAATCCTAAAGACTTTTACAAACTCACTTATTATGTCAAATAACTTCAGATAGCCAAATAACACAGAAACAATATGGTGAATAAATGTCCCCCAGTGACACAAGAATTATAAGGATATATTAGTTAATATTAATGCTGTCTTAGAGAAGGTGCAGTTTAAATACCTGGTTTAGACTGCAAATGTAGAGGAAGGCAGAAAAAAAAGTAATCATTTCATGTCACCAAGTATAAGAAGTAATTTTTACAATGAAGGGAGCCTACTTGACTCAAATTAATCACATGATTCCCAATTTAGACATTTATAAGGAACAAATTTATATTGAGATACTAGTTTTGATAGATGCTTCCCACAGCCAAGTCAGATAATAATACTTATGTGCTTCCTTCTTTAAAAATCCATACATTTCCTATTTTTTCCATAGCAAATGTATACTAGAGGCAAAAAACACTAAATTTTTAGGTGAGAAAAGTGTCACTAAGAAAAATAAGGATGTGAAAATCATTAAGTTAGAGAAATAATTTTATAACTTTAGAGATTCTTTTGTCTTTTCTATTACCAAATTGATAAAAATTGTCTCCATAAAATCCTGAATTTTCAAGTGTCTGCTATTAGTTTTTTAATCATTTATTCAGAAATGTGCTAATGTGCTGCTTGTCATTTAATAAATCTTTTTTAAACCTCAAAATGATTATTTAGGCATCACTAACTATTAAGGAGTATGGGCTTTAGAGTTAGATGCTCCTGTGTTTGAGTTACTTCATTGACCTGCTGTTTCAGAAAATTTACTTTACTGCTTTGAACTTCAGTTTTTTCATACATAAAATGGTTTAAGAACAGCTATCTTATGGTGTTAGTCTGAGAATTAAATAAGATGATAAATATAAAGGGCCTTGAAGAATGTCTGGCTAAAATTACTGCACAATAAGCAGAAACTTATTAATAGCATAACATCATTAACACTAATGTTATAAAATATTTCATCTGTCACAATATCGACTTTAGAGTTTTCTCAAACTGTCTTTCAAATATCCTTTGATTATTTTCTAAACTTCTATGAACTCCAGTATGCTGGGGGTTATCACCTGCAACAACAATAAACCAGAAGAGATATAGCCTCCACTCAACTCATGGAGAATAAACTTTTCTTTGCAATGGATAAGTGGTCTTTGAAGTTTATGAAATTAGTTTCCTTTCAAAGTTTACTTAGTAGACATAAATTCTCACTGAAAAAAACCTTCAAATTATAGATTAGAGTGCAGTTACATAAAGTAGCGAAGTACAAAAGGTGTGTTTAGCAAATATTTGGTAAATGAATGAATAAATGCAGAGAGTGCCCCAATGTATATTGCTTTAATATGCCTTCCTTCACACTGCATTCGAACATAAATTCCTACACTTACTGGTGGTGAGTTCAGGACTAATATAATTAATATACTAGTATTCAGAGAGTCTTTCCCTTGGAAGTTCTAAGGGACAGGATCTGCTTCATGCCTGTTTGGTATTTTCTGTCTTCTTTTCTCTTTCAAGAAATTCTGCACATTTGGTAACACAGTTCATGATACCATTGTAGTCTATTGTTTATTCATCGAAGCAGGTATTGCTTTTGAGTTTATCAAAAAATAATAGTATTCATTGTCAGAAAAGTCTTAAAAATACTAAATTAAGACACATGAAAACCTGTTCAATTAATATTACAATCTTTTGTAAATTGCTGAATTTCTCCTGTATAGTATGTCTCATGTTTAAATTAACAAGATGCTCCTGGTGATAGGTAATAAAATATTCAAGTGTTAGAGAACTTTAAGGAAATATAGTGATATAGTGATATAGCAAATGACACATCAAAGGAAAAAAAGTGTTTTGTGAATGTTTTGCTTTTCCCATTGGTAGCATATAAATAATTGCTCGGACTTAAGATTTCACTTACTTAGAAGCAAACCACTTTACTGTTCTCCTCTAGTCTCTTTTCCACAGTACCCAGGCAAACTTTATTAACATCAGTATCTCGAAAGCAGATTCCAAGATAAGGATTCAAATGCCAGAGGTTTATTTGGGAAATGCGGAAAACAATCTCAGAGTAGTGTAGAGTTGATGTGGGAAAGAGTAGGAAGCCAGAAACCACAGCGATCATCTAGAATCTAACCACATGGAGAAATTATGAGAAATGATGTAAACATATGTCTTGAGATTTTCTCTCCCTAGGGGTAAAGGGAGAGGAACTGGTGTGTTTATATACCAACTCTTGTTCCTCTTAGGGTTTGTTATGCTGGGAAGTGTAATTCCCTGGCACATCAGTTTGACCATGGAAGGATAGAGGATTTCATATAAAACCCTCAGATGTGTATCTTGGCAACTGGAAGTCTACTGGAGTAAGCTGTCATGGTAAGGGATAAAAAATGATATTAACTCTGTAGCTGTCACATAAGTAGCAGAGAGACAGACAGAGAGACAGAGAGAGAAAGGAGAGATAATTCAAGTAACCTTTTATCTTTCCTAAGATCAATGTCATCTTTCCATTTTATAAAGAGAATGTAAATAAAATTTTAAAAAATCAGTATCTTTTCATACCCCCATATTTATTATAATTGAATATACAAGTAGATATCCACTTAAATATTGCAGATCTCAACACAATTGGAAAAAAAAGAGAAAGAAGGGCTGGTTGGAGAGAAAAAAGTGGGATTTTTGTTACTTTCAAAGTTATTTCAATTCAATGTTGTTTTCATATTTTTATTTAACTAAAAGTAGGTAAGTGAAAAAAAATTATACACAAGCTCTTTCACACAAGCAATTTTTATAGGACAAATTTCACAGTTATAGAGAAAAAGCTGACATTCCTCTCTGAAAACATCCATTATTCATTCCAGTGGAAGATTTGTTTATACATTCAGATAATATTTAATAATAACATTATGTCCTAACAATTTTTTATTTCTCTTTTTTGTCATTTAGAAATTTTAATAAAAGTAAGTAGATTTGTGTATGACCCACAAAAGTTGAGAGCAAATACATGGACAAAAGCATCTAAAGTCCCTATCAATCTCATTTAGCAGCCCAAACATTTACTTAGGTCAATGAGGTAACCAAGTTCATGAATGTCTGATATGTGGCATTTGAACATTAACATTAATTCCTAGACTCACAGGCTTTTAGTGGGAGATTATATTATGGCTACCGTAGGAGTAAATACTTGTAGACTCCAAAATGTGTCACGATATTAATTAAAAATAGATATCAGATGATCAAACCCACAATTAATACTTTCACTTCACCTATTTTGATCTTAAATATTTGCAAACCTCAAAACAAACATGAATATTTTAAAAATAAATGACCACATTATTTTCTGTTGTTTGTAAGCATTCCTATCTCTAGTCATTTATATCTATACACCTGTATCTGTGAAGTGTACTGCAAGTTCACTCACATTCAGATGGTGATGACCCCAAACTATGACTAAATTTTAAATCATTTTATAAATAAACTTTTTATTTTAGAATACTTTTGGATTTACATAAAAGTTGTAAAGACATGTAAACTTTCCATTTTCCCCATAACTAGCTTGCCCTATAAATAACATACCATATTATCATGGTACACTTATCCCACGTAACGAACCAACATTGATATATTCTGAATAAATGCTATACTACCCATTAGTCTTTCTCTAATGTCCTTTTTCTGTCCCAGAATCCAATCCAGGTTACTATATAGCATTTAGTCATCATATGTCCTTAGCCTCCTCTGGACTGAGAAAGTTTCTCAGACTTTCCTTGTTGTCAATAACTAAGAGTTTTGAGGAGTACTACTCAGGAAAACTGTTCCTCAGTTTGTGTTTGTCTGATGTTTGTCTCATGGTTAGAAAAAAATAAATGTATAGGATTGGGGGAGTAAGACTGCAGAGGGGAAGTGTCATATTTACCTTATCAATTAAGTGTGACTACTTCAACATGATTTAACACTGATGATAACCTGATCACCTGGCTGAGATAGGGTTTGCCAGGTTTCTCCACTCTAAAATTTTTTGTTTTTGTTTTCTCCTTTCCCTACTTTACTGTTTTGAAGCAAATCACTAAGCTCCACCCACACTTAAAGGATGGAGAATGAAGTTCCACCTCCTTGAGGGATAGGTACCTATATAATTCATTTGGAATTCTAATTCAGATTTTTTCTTTTCCATTTATTCAATCATTTAAGTATTTCTTTATATTAAAATGAACTTATAAGTATTTATTTTATACTTTGAGTTATGATCCAATAGTGTGTTATGTGTTTTGTTGTGGCTTCTGCTATTGGAAGCTCTTTGACATACCTCCATCATTTTGTTTTGATGGGCACTTCCCCAATTATTTCTTAAATTATGCTCACTAAGCAGGGAGAAAATGGACTACCCAACACAACAACATGGGTCTTTTCATGAGAAAGATTTAATTACACAAAAGCTGCTAACCCTTACAAGTACTTAAATTTATACTTCATTTGTTTGAATAGAGTACATGCAAATATGGATATCTGAAAGTACTGAGACCTTTGTCCTGAGATATATTTTACTTTGTCTTTGACATTTACATTATTTCAGAAATAATTTAGAATTTATTTACATAGAGCATGAATTTTAATTGATTTTAAAAAAATATAGAGTGTATGTTTAAGATTATTTCCCAGATAAAGAATCTTTTAGGATACAATTTAGTAAACTAATTTTCATGGATCTACATCCCTTACATTAAATACATTTTAAAAATTATTAATCGAACAAATAATTTTGTTAAAAAAATAGTAAATCAGTACAGGTAAAGCTGATTTCCTACAAGCACTACACCCAAATCTAGCTCCGCTCTATAAATATAATGACCATTATCAGTTTACTATTCTCTTTCTAGATTATTCAGTATAATTACATACTTACATCAAATAAAAATATAGTGTATTCTTTTTTATAAAATAATTTCTCTGTGACTCATTATTTCCATCTGTGAAGTGAGTATAATACTTTTTGCTTCATAGATTTTGAAAAAGATTGCTCCTATTAATATAATGTGTTCTTAGGTCAGTGTGTGACATATAGAAGCAAATAGAACTTTCTGAAACATATCGATAATATTTTTATAAATATATGTACATATCTTCTAATTTTTTTAACCATTGTATTGGATTCCATAGAATATGTGTCTGTGTGGTTTATTCAACTAATCACTTAACAGACAATTTCTTACATTTATCTTAATTTTAAAAAGTTACTTCAAGTCTTCCTATCACCATTATTCTTGTGAATATTGCTTTGAATATATATGTAAGTGCAGAGCCACAAATATGTGGAATTTTAATAAGTATTGTTAAATAACCCTCCAACACACCTATCATTTTTATACAACAACATTAATATCAAATTTTACATTGGTTATACTTAAACTTTCAATTTTTTGTCATCCTGATTGCCAAATAAGGGCATTTCTTATTTTAGTTGTGATTTCCTTGAGTGCCAGCAAAATTATACATGCTTTCATCTATCATTAACACTTAAAATATCCTATTCAGTAAATTGTCACTTCTCGTTCTTTACTTCATTTTTCATTCAGATGTATTGTTTCTTCTTTTTGACCTGTTATAAATATTTGAAATATTCCTTATCAAACTCTTGGTTTTGAACTTTTTAAATGATATTTATTTGGGGCTCAGCAGTTCACCATTGATCAGTGAAATCTAACTTTTGCCTTTGCTTTGCAGTTTATATTGTGTCTAAGATGATATTTGCTACTGTTATAAATTTATTTTTCTACATTTTCTTCTAATAAAGTTTTTTGTCTATTTTTCCTTAAATTCATCAAGAACTTAATTTATTTTGGTGAACAGTGTTTTACAGATTTGTATTTTTATTTTTCAAATAGCCAGTTATCTTAAAATAATTTATCGATTTGTTTATTCTCTAATATCTCAAAATGCCACTGTCACAGTTAATTATCACACTGAACTTTTTCTGAGCCTACTGTTTTGTTTTATAATTTTTACAAAATTATCTTGGCAATGCCTTATTTTGTTCCTTTGTATGAGTTTTAGAATCAGTTCATCATGTTACACGAAACCTCTGTGCCAATTCTTAATAGCATTGCACCGAATTTATACATGAATTAAGGGAGAAATGACAAATTACAACACTAAAGATGTCTACACAGAAACATATGTTTTTCTATTCAATCAGAGCTTCTATTTATTAGGACAGTTTTATATTTCTCTTTATATTCGTATTGTACATTGTGATTAGTTCTATTCTAACTTATTTTATAATTTTGCT
>JAQQSQ010002663.1:0-10459 GCA_028627145.1 Eidolon dupreanum | reverse complement strand
GAGCTCACATACGCTTTGTTCCTCATCATATTCCCAGTGCCAAGCACATAGTATTGCCAGGTGTGCACTAAATATCCCTAGAAGATATGGTTATGGGCCAGGGTGCTGTGCTGGACTCTGGCAATACAGAGGTAACTCGGCAAGGATTTGACCTGCAGCTAGGGATGTAATCATCTAGAGGGACCAGCAAAAACCAAGCCTCAGAATCAGACAGCAATGAAAGCCACAGGAAGCCTCAGATACACACTGCTGAGGGATCCCAGAGGAGGAAGCAATTAATTCTCACTAAGTGAATTGGAAAGCTGTTAGAGAGGAAGTGACATTTGAACTGGTCCTTGTGGCAGAGGATGAGCATTTCAAGCCATGTCAGCAGCAGGGAACAGGCTCTCGGTTAGAAATGAGCAGGATGTCTCCAGATAATGGCGCTGGGCTGGAGGAGGCTGGAAACGGGGGGCTGGCTCCAGACCATGAGAGTCCTTGAAGAGCATATGGAGGGTTTGGGGTATAGATAGTGGGAAGCCGCTGAGGTGGTTTTTGTCAACTTATTTGTTTGCATCAGTGAGGAAAATCACACAATCAGATCAGACCTGTGCATCAGAGAGCTCACTCTGTGGGCCACAGGAGGTCAGCCTGGGCGGGTCTAGGGTACTGAAATAAACCCAGCAAAAGAGGTGGAGCACATATAAGAGGTGAAAGTGATTCAAGTGACATTTTCGAGTAGAACTACTCAGTTTGGGGCATTGATTTGATGTGGGGTTTCGGGGAGAGAGAGGGTCATTGTATTTCTGTCTGGGTGCTAGGCGGGTGGCAGTGGCATTCACTAAGAGAAAACAGAGTTCTATCCCAGCAGCTCATAGGTGAGCAGTGTGACTGGACAAGCCCTGTGGCTGCTCCTCATATGCAATGGTATCTATTTAAAACTTGGTTTAATACGTATATTTGCAACTAGAAGTCATAATGATCTTTTCTCTTTCCATCTCACAGCATATTAAACCGCACCCCTATGAATCTGATCCAGGAAATCATCTTAGTGGATGACTTCAGCAATGACCGTAAGAAACATTGCTCCTTTTCTCTGGAGACACAAATGCCTGTTCTGGCCCCTGGGTAACAGGCAGAGGGAAGCCCATGGGTCTCTGGGGATGGAGGAAAGCCTAGGTTTGTAGTAGGAACTGTGTGTCTGTGTGGGGCTAAAAAAGGAGATAAACCTTACCTTCATAAAACAACTTATTGGGTTCTTTGCTATGAGTCTTTGAGGACCTAAGCAGGTAAATTTAGCATTCTTGACTGTGTTGGTGTGTGTGTGTGTGTGTATGTGTGTGTGTGTGTGTGTGTGTGTGTGTATGGGTGTACCTATGCATGTGTGTTACTGTCCCCTAACCTACATTCCTGGACATGGTACAGGAACTGAACCTACAACAGATTGACCCTGGGACCTGGAGCCTAGAAGCAACTCCATCTCAAGAGATTCCCAACTGGGATGCATGATAATCTGTCAATCTGAGCTGAAGCTAACACATCCTCTTCCTTTTATTCCCGTGGGAGGACTGGGTGGGGCTGCCTTGGGGATCTCTGGTAGGGCATCCCATCACTTGCCCATGACACAGTGAGCAGCTGCCTTCCAACCTTGGACCCTGCTGGTCTTCTTCCCATCATAGAGCATGGGTCCCGCCCAAATTCATACTCCAAATCCACTTTGCCCAAGAAAAGCATGTAGGTGTTTTCAGACTTCTGTGTGTTCAGTTTGACAAGTAGGATACTTGTAGAAGCATTGTTAGATTTTAAGTATTAATAGTGCCGACAACTCTTTTGAGAGCATTGTCCCAGCAGCCTGGATGCAGTTCCAGGAAGTCAACCACACCCAGGCAGAACCATCTCTTCCCAGTGATAACCAGGGGAAGCAGGCAAGGGCTGCCGGGGACAGCCCCACGTCCCAGGGGAGTGGAGTCTGTCCCCACTAGTGCTGGAGGCTGGGCGTAGGAGCTGCTGCTGTGCTGGGGTCTGCCATAGGATGACTGGAAACCCACACCCGTGACACAGCCTCGGAACCTTGGAAGTAATGCATGAGTGGGTTGCACACCAAGGCCACAGTAGTAAGATGGGGCTCTGAGTGCTGAAACTCAGTGATCTGATCTCTCTTCCCTAGTGAGGAAGGGGATGGAGGTGGGGTGGCACTGGTCCAGCTGGGAGGTTGCCGGGCACTGAGGCTAGAGAAGGGAATGCTGCCAGATTCACTTAGAAGCAGAACAGCCTGGTGGTTAGAGCATGGACTCTAAAGCCAGACTGCCTGGCTTCAAATCCTAGAATTGTCACTTACTCTTACTAGTTAAGTGTGTTAGGCAAAATCACTAACCTGGGATGTGCTTTGGTTTCTTTGACTATAAAATGGAGATGATAATCATGACGATGATGATGATAATAATAATAATAATAGACATGGTTTATATATGTTAACACATTCAAAGTGCTTAGAACAGCGCCTGGCCCTGAGAAAGCCTCTGTAGAGTCCAGAGCCAAGAAGAGAAACTAAGGTAGATAAACTGATGAAGCACAACCAGAACAGTGGGGTCACAATATGGGTTCAGAGCCAAGAGATGGTGAGCCAAAGGGGAGCTGGGGAAGCAGGCAAGCTAGGGAACGACACTGGGCAAATGCCTAAGAGGGGCCGCTTGCCCTTCCTGGTGAATTTCCCTTGGGTAGAGTTGGACCAGCTCCATGTGGTAGAAGGACTCTGGGCAGACCCCTTAACAAATAGGGTCTTCTGTATTAGGAGTCCAGGGTCTGAAAGGAAACTCCAAAATTCATTTCATCCATTCTCTGGCCTCCCTGCAGTTTTTTCCATATCCCCCTGGAGTGAATGGGACTCTTATCTCATGCTTTGAATGATCTGTAGAAAAAGAGAAATGTCCCCAATACCAAGAATTGACAATACCAAGAATTCCCATCTGGAAGTGTTTTTAGCAAGTATGCAGGTGCCACTGTGTGACTGACCTGCTCCAAAGAGGCCCCCTTGAGTCACTTTGCACAGACTGAGCCACGTTGTATATTGACAGCCATGGTCAGTCTGCTCTTCCCAAAGGTCACAAGCACCCTGGAGTCAAGACGGGGCTCTGCAGTTGGGAGTGGGGACAGCAGGCTGGGCTGCCTTACCTACTCCTCAGGTTCACCTCCATCCCCAGGAGCTCACTTCACAAAACTTTTTATCTTTGCAGCTGATGACTGCAAAGAGCTCATCAAGTTGCCCAAGGTGAAATGCTTACGCAACAACCAGCGGCAAGGTGGGTCTGTGCGGCTGGGCGGGACCTGGGGGGGAGGGGGCGATTGGTGTTTCGTGTGTGTGTGTGTGTGTGTGTGTGTGTGTGTGTGTGTGTGTGTTTGGGGGTGTGTAGGGAATGCTGCGTGCCTCCTCCATGGGTTTGCTGGAAGAGGGTGCGACAGGAACGCCCACTTGGCTGTTTGTCCCCACTGCAGGCCTGGTTCGGTCCCGGATGCGGGGTGCCGATGCGGCCCGGGGCACCACTCTGACTTTCCTGGATAGCCACTGTGAGGTGAACCGGGACTGGCTCCAGCCGCTGCTGCACAGGGTCAAAGAGGTGAGTGCGGCCAGACCGATGAGCAGAGGGATCCGTGCACCCACCGTCTCCAGGCTCGCTCACATGTGTCCCCAGTCCCTCTGGGAGGTGGATGGGACAGATTGCTGTCCCTGTTTTAGAGTTGGGAGGACTCATGCACTAAGTGCTGTTTAGAAAAATTACTTCTCCCCTCTTTTTGACATAATCTAGAAAAAGAGGTCTGGATTGAGAAATAGAAGTTATAAACAGACCATTATATTGAAGGGTTTTGCCTGGCTCCCTGGAGGCCCTCCCAAATCCTCCTGCCCTCGGGCTCAGTCTGCAGCCGCAGTATGCCACCTCCCCCGTCTCAGGCTCCAGAAAAACTGAGCCGCTCCTTCTCCCCAGGCATGCCCCATCTTCCCACTGCTCCACCTCTGACCAAGAACTTTCTGTCCCTGGATGCCCTTCCCCTTCCCTGGCAAGCCCCCTTGCTCTTCAGGGCTTTGCTCACGTCTCCCCTCCTCCGACAAGTCTTTCCTGACTGCCTGGCCAGCTGGGGTCACTCCAGCTGGGATCACTCCTGGCAAGAATTGCTCACTGGCCCTGTAGTTTCTTTATCTGGATTTAGTTCTCTGTCTCCCAGAATAGACTACAACCCTTGGGAACACCAATCACTTCCTTGTGGTCACCCTGTCTATTCAGTGTTCAGAAAAGATCATTAGAAACCAGATGCAATGAGGAGGTGATAAGATGCAGTGGGAGTAAAGCAGGCTCACTTCCTGCCCCTAAATTAACAGACACTTACTGAGCACCTATTTTGGGTAAAGTTGCAAGGGAGGTAGATCCCGTCTTAGGCACACACCCTTCTAGGTTCCTCAACCTGAAGCACTCAGGACTTTATGTTTTATGTTTTGGTTTTTTATGGAGGTGTGACTGCAGGGGTGATTTGTTGTGTAGGCATGGTTAATTGAATCATTTGCCATTGATGACTGAACCCTTTTTCCAGTGTCTCAACCCTCCCTGAGGTGGCGGGGGTGGGGGGGGGGGCTCGACAGGGAGGTAAGGGGGACAGGGGTTGTGGGGAGGGAAGTTCCAGCCCTCCAACGATCAGCATGGGTTCCTCTAATAAGCAGCCCTCATCCTCCTAGAGCCCCTCATTAGCATAAACTTGGGTAGGTAAAAGAGGCTTATGAATAACAAAAGGTGCTCTTCTCACCGCCCCTCCACCCCCATTCACTCGGGAAGTTAGAAGGGTTTAATAGCTCTGTTCCCTGAACCAGTAACAAAGGCCAAATATGTATTTACTATATCACAGCATCACAGCGTATGCCACATTTTGTTTATCTATTCATCTGCTGATGGACATTTGGGTTGTTTCAAGCCACCTTTTTACTAGGGGTTTCACATGTAAGTTGTCTGACTCTCTGCTTCCGATTCTTTGGGGTATATACCAAGGAGTGGAATTGCTGGATGGTATGCTAATTCAGTGTTTGACCTATAGGAACCCCCAGGCTGAGGTGTCCCTGCAGCATGTATTAAGGGGCTTTGCTTTCAGACAAACTTAATGAACTTGCCAGACCCTTTCCATTCCCAGGGTGCTGAGTCCATCTCAGGATACTCCTGTTTCTGCATTGGTAGCCAGCCTTACCTGCATGCTGGGGGAAGCCTTCACTTCCTCCTTCCTGTCTGTGAGCGCTGCCTGCCGCCCAGCCCAGTGGCCCTCCTCTGGGCGTCATTCATTTCTACTATCTAGCTCAGCCTTCCGGGCCAAGCTTCTCTGTTCCCTACCACTGTCAGGCCTAAAGCTTTCATAGCCGAGGGTTAGTCAGACCAAGTCCCACTCTACCCCTACAGAGGTTTTCACCAGACCCTGACTCTTGATGACTGCATGGCTTCCACTGAGAAATCCCTTTCAGAATCAGGAGTGTGGGCGAGTGTCAACCTGTGTTTCCACGTGTCTTTGTATGTCTTTGTCTTGTCTCAGAGTAAAACGTGATTTGATCTTGTAAGTGTAAGTGGAAAATTTAAGCTGTAATTGGGGTTTGGGATTTTCGAAAATAGAAAAAGATAAGAAAGAGGCTGGTCTTGAGCTGTCAAAAGCTGTCCTCGACTGATATTTTCCACATGGAAAATTTCGATTTCCCTTCTCCTCCTTCAATTACATGATACTTGAAATGAGTACCGAGTTCATTTGTTTGTTTGTTTAACATAGGCTTTCCACCCCCCACTCTTTATCTACATATTTCCTTACTAGAAAAAAAGCTTTTAAGAAATTTCAATCCCTGTAGCATTTGGTAAATTGATATAAATAATGGCTTACATATGTTTCCAAGGCCTTTCACGTGCTTTCCTCTCTTGTTCCTTCCAAAAGCCCTGTTAGGAAGGCAGGATAGCTTTGCCAGTACTAATTTGTCCTCATTTCACAGATGAAGAAACAGACGGGTGGTCCTCGGTGTGTGCTAATTTGCTTAAGGTCACGCATATTCTAGATGGCAGAACCGGAACGGGAACTCCGGCCTCCTGTTACAGCGTCACCTCTTTGAGGACCCCCCTCCTGCCTCAATCCTCCTTCCAGGCTAGCTTAGAGACCCCTTCCTGAAACCTTCCTCACCTTTCCACCATCCTCCCTGACCCACCACCTTCCCTGACCTAAGTAGACCACGAGGTCTTACTCATCTTCATACCTGCCACAATTCCTAAACCACAGTAGGTGCTCAGTAATGCTGGTCAGTGAAATGAGTGAGTGTCTCTGGGAGTTTTTTGACTGTCCATTGACAATGCAGTTTTAAGAGTATGAACGGGTGGAGAAATGAAAGTTATGATTGCAGGGGTGATTGATGGCCATTGGCCCCCAGTGGGGCGGGGGGGACCTTGGGCTTGGATTTATAGAGTGTGTGGTGGGGGAGAAGGGGTGTAGTCCAGATCTTCCAGGGATTCCACCAGCTGCTTGCCTGACCTACCTATGGGCCCAGCCTCCTGGGGCATTCAGGTGGGGACCTCTAAAGGGTCTGGATATCTTTATGGAGAGGCCATCTTACTCAGCTGTAATTGATCCACCTGCTCTGTTACCAGCCATTGACACAATGTCCTCAGTGGGAGTAAATAGATGGCCTCTTTTAGCCAGCACTGATTGAACACCTGCTGCCCACCAGGCTCTGGGCTGGGACTGAGGGATCCAACAGTGGGGTAGATACTGACCCCCCACCCAGGGTCACTCAGAGAGATTTGTGTTCTGGCATTGACAGGTCATTTATAAAGTCTCCTACAGCCCCTTTTCAAGGTTATGGCTCCATACAGTGCTTAGCCCCAGACATCTCTCGCTGCTTATCTGTTCTTCTTGATTCCAAGGAGACACTGTCACCAAGTCGTGACAGGAATAATAGAAGGACAGAAATCCTCTGAATTTATAGGAAAAGGATACCAGAGCTTGTCACAGCCCTGGAGGCAGAGAACCCATGGTGGTGTCATGGGAAAACATGGATGAGGCAAGCAACCAGGATTTTATTTTGCATTTTGGTTTCCAAATATTGAAAATAGACTTTTTAAAAAAAAAACAGGATTGAAGTTTGGGGGTCCCCAAGACCACCCTCAGGTTTAGTAATTCACTAGAAAGGCTCAAAACTTAACAAAGCTGTTATACTCATGGTTACTGTTTATTACACGAAAAGATACAGATTAAAATCAACAACAGGAAATGGTACACAGAGAGAGTTCCAGGCACGAGCTTCCAGCTGTCCTCTTCCCGTGGTGTTACATGGATAGCACTTACATCTTCTAACAAGGATGTGTGGCAATGTGCATAGAGTATTGCAAAACAGAGAAACCTACCTGAGCCTTGGTGTCTAGACTTTTTATTGGGGGTTGGTTGATCACCCCCATGATGTTCTACCCCTCCAGAGGTCAAGTTGAGTTGGTACCACACTGCCAAGACCCTCACCCAAAATCACATTGTTAGCATAAATGGTCGGGTATAGCCCAAAGCTCCCAGGTAAACAGAGATGTTCTCACATGTAGGACATTACAAGGGCTTAGACATTACCTCAGCGGAGCTGTGTACATTTAATCCTTTGCTGCACAAGGCTCTATGTAGTGAAGCTACAGAGGCTCAGAACCTTAGCAAGCAAAGGCAAAACGAGGACTTTAGCTGAACTACAGAAGGTCAATCTCTGAATTTCTGGGAACATTTCAGAATTCAAGTCACAAGAATGTCTTTGAGGAGTGTGTCTGTGTAGGTATCAGTGTGGGTGGCTCTGTATTTGTATGTAGTATGTACACACACACAGATGCATGATGACAGTGGTTAGGGAGGAGCCCCAGAGAACTGTGGCAGCTGGGCAGGTGCTGTGTTGACTGCGAAGGCGACATCTGTGCACATCCCAAAGGTGGAAGTAATGCATTGAAAATGAGCATTTGTTTCCACATGGGCCAGTTGGCTTCAGAGGTACCTTGTCACTGTCAGGATGAGTCATACATGGAGGCTGAGGGGCCAAATTAAATCTGCGAACGTAAAAGCAGGCACTCATTGAATCTGAGCTTAAAATAAGAAGACAGTCTCATCTGGAGGAGAGATAGAACCAGGAAATTAAACGGCTGCAAGAGAAACAGAATTTGCTGCCAGGACCGGCCAAGGGGTGCTGGGTGCAGAAGATTGGAGAATAGTCTTGCCTGGTTCTCCCTGGCTGCTGGATTCCATTTAGCTATCAACAGTGTTCACAGCTAGTTCACACTGCCCACAGGGCTGATTCCCCTTTCTGCACACCTGGTACAGGGGTGTTCACTCAGAATTCGGAAACATTTAGAAAATATATACGATGCCTCGGTGGCCCCCAGGAGCTGGTGAATTTGTCTTGCAGATTTTGAAAATGACCCCTGGATGGCTTTGATGCCCATGGACAGGGTGGCCTGGGGGAAGTAGCAAGCAATGAAGCTGGAAAGCTAGTTACAGGCCTGTTTTTGCAGGTCTCGGATGCCAGGCTAAGGAATTTGACCTTATCTTCCAGGCCATTCAGGTCTTTAGCTGTTGATCTGCAGAGTGAGATTTGCACATGGGGAAAACGACTTTGTCAGCCACCTGTAAAATAAAAAGGGAAGGGTCAGATGGAGGTGGGGAAGGGCCAGGTATGAGGGGATGAAGGAGAGGCAGAGTTCATTTGGAAGAGTGGGTTTTAGAGCTGGAATTAGCAGGATTGATCCCATCGATGAGCAGAAATGAAGCGTCTTAATTTAGTGCTGGGGAGGAAGGAGGATACGAGATGATTCTGTTAACAGAAATAGGGAGCCAAAGGGAAGGAGCACCTTTGGGGAGAAGGTGATGAAGCCACTGCCGAAGGCTGTGTGAGATCCACATGGAGCCGGCCACTGGCATGCTGGGTCCGAATGTGGACGTGAGGAGGGAAGTCAGGGCCAGAGGTGCAGATTTGTGAGTGTCCCAGGTGATACCAGAAGTTAGAAATCTCTGAAAATGTCCTCATCGATTTGCCTATAAACATAAGCATAGAACGAAAGTATATGGCAATTCCAAGAGGTTCCCACTGTGGCTGTGTGGCTTTGCTTCTTGAGGCTGCAGGCTGTCTTTGGTGAAGGACTCCCAGAGCTCCTTCCTTCCTGATGTCCCCTTCCTCAGTGGGCAGCGTTCTCCAGCTAGCCTCGCTGTGTCTCTGTCATGCTTAGATGGCCACTGTGGCTGGGGAGGCACGTGGGAGTCAGGGATAGGCCGTTGGCATTTTAGACATGGGAACTAGAAATGTCACAGCGTCCAGTGCCCCGTATTATAGATGAGAAAACTGAGACACAGGGAGGAAATTGCTTGGTCAAGGCCCCAAAACTGGTCTCTGGCACTGCCAAGGGGAGGCCCTAGCAAGCTCCCTGAGCCCCGGCCTGACTCCGTGACACCACACAGTGAGGACGGGGTGTGTCGTTTGACAGGACTACACACGGGTGGTGTGCCCTGTGATCGATATCATCAACCTGGACACCTTCAGCTACATCGAGTCTGCCACGGAGCTCAGAGGAGGTGAGTGGGACCAACACCTCCTCCCCATCAGGACTTTCTTTTTCTCCTAATCATTGCCGTCAAGGGGGACAGTGAGGAAGAGTCTCCTAGTGATCTGTCTAGAACGTCCAGCCTTGTATCTGGTAACATTGGTAGCTGCCACTGGGACTGTGAGCAGAAGGGCCAGGAGAGTGGGCAGGTTGTTCCCAGCGCCCAGAGCTCTGGCCCCAGCACAGGGCTCACGCCAAGGCCGGACACTGTGAGGGAAGCAAGGTGCCCTTGTCTGCGGGGGCCTGAATTGTTCTGGCACCTCATCATTGGGCACCACCCTGTCCCCAAGGCCCACCATGCTCTCTGCCCAGGCTTGGTGCCCCCGCTGCCCCAAGACCGATTTTTGGTAACTCAGCCCCCTCACAAACCTGCTTACACCTTCCCAAGGCTCCTAGCCAAGGGCCATATTCTGTAACTGTCCATCTTGTCTCCCCTGGGCTCTGTCATATCTGACATGAATTTTTCTCTTCCTCCTTTTGGTCCTAACTGTACCCAGCAGAGAAGGCTCAGAAATGCAGTAGGAGGTAGAAAAAGAAAAGGAAGCCGGGAAAGGGAAAACAGGCAAGGCAGCCCTGCTGCGGATCAGCCGAGGTGAGACTTGTCCCCCTTGGGACGAGCTTCCCCAAGAAACTGGTCTGTTCATGAGCTCCTAGAAAAGGGAAAGAATGAGCAAGCACTGCAGGCACATGTGAGGGACCACGTCGACTGAGCGGGTGCTGTGTTTTAGGGTTTGACTGGAGCCTCCACTTCCAATGGGAGCAGCTCTCCTCAGATCAGAAGGCTCGGCGCCTGGACCCCACTGAGCCCATTAGGTAAGTCAGAGCAAGGGTGGGTGGGCGGATTCACTCCCACTCGGTCCTTC
>JAQQSQ010002662.1:0-10462 GCA_028627145.1 Eidolon dupreanum | reverse complement strand
CTCGCTCCTTGATTTCACAGTAGGGATTGAAAGAGATTAGAAGAGAGTGCGTAAATCTCACTTTGAGCTGCACCTTCATAAGCATCTCTCGTGCACTATCTGAGCGCTGCCCGCATCTCGGAAAACACTGGGTTGGCTCGGGCCCCTGCCGTGTATTATTTATATGATACAGTTACAGGTCGAGATCGATCTGCAATGCCCGTCACTGCTTTTACTCACGCATCTTTCGCGTTGGCACTGTTCAATTATGGCATTGGTCCGTGACAGTGCCCTATCCGGAGCCACCGTCTAATAAGACGCGTCCTGTTAAATGCCTTTCTTTTCACCCCACCAGCCTTATCCAAGCCTGTCTCCCCAGGTGCTCGGGTTCGCCCTCATAATCCTGTGCACCTCCGACGTGTCGGTCACTCTTTGGAGGATCCAGCGGGGGACACCCCAGGCCCCAGAATTCCTCATTCACCCCACCGTGTGGCTCACCGCAATGGTAACAAGTCCCCAGGCTGGCCGGCTGGCTCCAGGCTGCTGCTTTTCCTGCCTGGTGGAAGGTGTGGGGCAGCGCGGGGCCCCTCCCCCCTCATTCCCTGACCTTAAGGGGGTGTGTGCTGACTCTCCTGTCCAGAGCTTCGCCGTGTTCCTGATCCACGCTGAGAGGAAGAAGGGGGTCCAGGCATCTGGGGTGCTCTTTGGGTACTGGCTTCTCTGCTCTCTCTTGCCAGCTACCAGTGCTGCTCAGCAGGCCTCGCAAGGGGTAAGTGGGGGCCTGGGCCACCGGGGGAAACCCATATGGTAGCTCTGGGCTCTGGGTCCTCCCCTTTCCACACGTGACTCTCTGCATACAGACACGGCCTGACAGTTGCTTCAGCTCTACCGACTGACCCACAAATGCGCTTCCTCCCACAGAAGTGCCCATCGTCCCACTTTTTTATCAACACAAATGCCCATCATCTTGCACACTCAAGTTGCACACTTTACTTACCCACCAGGCACACACTTGCGTGCCCCCATTTATGCCTCACCCACAGACTCCGAAATATCTCACACACACACACACACTTGCCGTCAAGCTGCCATAAGACGGGGCACAAACATCCCACACTCCCTCTCACTGCACACACATTCACCCAGCCCTCCCACGCCCCTGGGCACAGGCACACTGGGAGTTCACAGGTAGAATTCCAAACTGGCCCCATACCCGGAGGGCAAAGAGAGACAGAAAAAGCAGGTCACTCCAGAATGTGAGGCGGAGGTTTTAAGTGGGGGGAACTTACCTACGTCTTGGGCACAGAGAGACAGAAACTCCACGCCCGCCCACCAGGATCTTGACAGTTCACACAGAGGCCTTAGCGGGGTTCGGTCACAGAACCATCCAGATGGTCTCATGACACCCTGTTTTCCCAAGGCTCCCTCATTGGAACAGCTCCCACTGTGGGACAAATGCACATTCCAAGGACAGGGGAGGGGTGAGGAGCCTCTGATGGCCGTGGGGCGGTTCGTGGGTCACCCTGCGGTCACGTACTCTCGATGACTTCTCCCAACACACACCTGCACGTACTCTTCCTCACGCGTGTGCACGTTTCCCCCCATTCTCACCGATTCTCACCCTCGCCCGTGCTCCCGTGCATCCATTTTACACACTCATTCTGCACACTCACCCATATTTCTGTTGCCAACCTGGAAAGCAGCATTTCCATATGAGGACACATGACGGGTCATTTTATCTGTTAAGAGAAAAAAATGTAACCTAGATCAGGGGTTGAAGACTGCTTGCACGGGTGACACACTCACTCAGGACTCCTGATCAGAAAACTGACTGCAAAAGGCTTCAGATCAGCATTTCTGGAGCCACTTGGTTACCTCACCCTTCTCCTAAAATGACAAGAGAGAGAAACAAGGACAGAGTCTGACAAAGTAAGCCTTATAACTAATGAGAAAACCCCACAGGCCCTCCACTGATTCATGAAAGGGTGGGTTCCTCCAGATGACTTATCAGCCTGCCTGCCTAAACTCCGTGGCCCTTTTGCTCTCTCTCCCACAGGGCTTTCAGAGTGACCCCTTCCGCCACCTGTCAACCTACCTGTGCCTCTCTCTGGTGGTGGCACAGTTTGTGCTGTCGTGCTTGGCTGATCAACCCTCCTTCTTCCCTCAAGACCCCCAGCAGTCTGTAAGTCGCCATGTCTGCAACCCAGAGCCTCCCTTGTCCCTGTTCCACTTCTGGTCTCCCCATGCTACTGAAGGAAGCTGAATGAATAATTTTTTATTCATTCCAGCATTCGGCAAAATGTGTATTGCATGGCTACTCTACGCCACGGGTTGGCCCACTTTTTCTGTCCAAAGCAAGAGAGAAAATGTTTTCAGCTTTGTGGGCTGTATGATCTCTGTGGCTACTCGATTCTGCTGCTATGGCCCCAAACCAGCCCCAGACAATATGTCAATAAAGGATCATGGATTTGTTCGCATATAACTTTATTTGCAGAGAGAGGCATTGGGCTGACTTTGGCCCCCGCGGCCACAGTTTGCCAACCCCTGCTCTTTGCCCCAGCTAGGTGCTAAGAATCCATGGTGAACAAGCAGATGTAGCCCCTGTCATCATGCATCTAACAGCCCGGTAGGGGCACCAAACATCAATCACATCATTATGCAAATGCATGGAAAATTACAACAGGGGCAAGTGCTCTGCAGGAAAAATCATGGGCCACGGGAGTTTGCAACTGGTAACATTGAACTAGTCCATGAAATCAGGAAAGAATTATCTGAGGAACAGACAGGTGATCTGAGATCATCTAAAAAGATGCTCAACTGCTTGAATAATCAAGTTAAACTGTAATAGGGCTTTTTTTTTCCTATGATAAAGGCAAGAAAAAATTAAAAATTGATAACAAACTGTGACAATAAAGATGTGGTGAAACAGGCACTCTCACATCCTCTTGATGAGAGTATCGATCCATGTGATTTTTCTGAAGCAGCTGGCAAAATCTCAGCCCTGATCCCTCTCCACATCCTCACCACATTCACTGAGGGATACTGTTGAGGATATTGTTCTCTATGGCATGCATTGTCGTTGTCTTGAGAACTTGCTGGTCTCAGTATTCACAGTAGTTTTTCTTCTGGAAAACTGTTAGTTCTTAGCTTGTTGGTCCTATGGCTCAATCCCTTTTTGCCTTGCCTGCTAGGAAGCGCCAAGGCCATCGGCGTCCACCTCTGACAAGGATGCTGGGTGCCTTGGGGTACACTTTTGGTACTAAGCTCATGGTCAGTTCATCCTGTCTTCCTTGGCTCCCCTGGTCACTACTGGTCATGCCATGTGAGACTGAGTCCTCCCTCTGCCCCGTCCTTTCTCTTTACAGAATCCATGTCCAGAGGCTGGGGCCTCCTTCCCCTCCAAGGCCATGTTCTGGTGGGTTTCTGGGTAAGTAAAGTAACCGGGAAGGGGCTCGTGTGGTGCCCCCACCCACTTGCATTTGCTGCCTTGATTCATCACCACTGCTCTTCCCGCATGAGTTCCCACCCAACAGTGGCTGGCTCTCCCCATTCCAGCCTCGGTGCTTCCCTCTCAGATTCGGTGTGTCCGTCACCCACATCCCATTCCCACTCACTCACTGGAGTGAGACCTGGGTGTGAATCCCGGCTCTGTCTCTTAGCTGGCCATATCGCAAACCTCCGGAGTCTCAGGTTTCCCCTCTGAGAATGGAAACAACCCTGCCTTCATTAAATATGAAGTGCTCAGTACTTCATATTTACAATAAAATCATGTCTCTTACTCAGCTTCATTCATTCCACCGATGTTTAATAAGCACCTACTGTGTGCTAAGCACCGGGGATGAGGAGGTAAACACCGAGTCTTTGTCCTCCAGAGGCTGACGGAGAAGATAGGTGATTCTCCAAAATCAGCACACAAGGTGCTGAGAAGGTGCCCACCTACCGGGCCCTCTCCTGACCACACTGCAGTCAGCTCCCGGTAGCACCTGGATTTAAATCCTAGCCTACCACTTCCTGGCTGGGTGACCTTGGGCAAGTGACTTAACCTCTCTGTGCCTCAGTCCCTGTACCTGTAAAATAAGGGTACTAATAGCACCTACCTCCTAGGACTGTGAGGATTAAATGAGATAAGTTCTGTGAAGCACTTAGAACAGGATCTGGCCCATGACAAGTGTTATCTAAAGTAGTTGGTAAATGAAGAACAGGATGCTTGGGCGGTGTGGAATTTGTGGAAAGAGCATGGACACGCTAGAAGAAAGCAGACTTACCCTCTGTTTCCCAAACGTAGGCATTCATGGACCATTCCTCAAGCTTTTGCCTTATTAGGGTACCACTTATCTGCTATTTGCTTAATTTTTTTTTCTTTAAATCAGCTCACTTTTCCAACTTGAATAAGCTTTCTTTTTTTTTAAAAAAAAAAAAAAAAAAAAGGAAACTTTCTGTCACTGCCAAATTGAGAAAATCTATAGACTTGCTTGCCACATAGAACTGCAAACGTAATTTCTATGAAAACCATGCCATGTTAATACTTTCTAGATCAGACCATCGCGTGCCTGAGTTTGCTCTGTGTCAGGAAAGGGAACTTTGGAAAGTCTCAGAAAGTGGTTCAAGACCAGCACCGAACAAAACCTTCTCCTTGGTGTCGTTAGAAAGGTTTGAGACCTGAAAAGAAAATAGCACTCCCCTTATGGAAGTCTGTAGTAATTAACTTCTTGTGTATGTGTGTTGGCTTGCAAACTGGCCCTGTACCCAGAGGCCGAAGAGAGACGGAAGGGACAGGCCAGTCCAGGCTGGTAGGTGGCAGTTTGACAAGCAAAGAAACTTACTTCCCAAGGCTTGTCTTAGGAAAATCTCCGCACCCACCGGCCAGAGTCCTAACAGTTTACACAGAGGCCTTAAACTGGATTCAGGCACGTGTACCATCCACATGGTTTCAGCAGCACCTTACTCTCTCAAGGCTGCGTCCTTGAAACCACTCTGGTGCAGGAAGAGCGGGCAGACTGCACATTCCAGGGACAGGGGTTGGGTGAGGAGCCTCCAACGGCCAAAGGCCATCACTTCCTCTCGATGACCTCCTCCAACAACGGGCCAACTACATTTAGTCATCTCATGTGCCAACCCCAGGAGACACTCCTGGGGAGTGTTGGGAGACACTCTCATTTTAAGGGGAGAAAACTGTGGTCCTTTGTTAGGAAGGGACGTGCCCAAAGTCACAGAGTTGATAGATGGCTTCACATGACAGATCTTGTGCCTTGTGCCAGGGGGTGAGGATAAGAGCAAGTACTGTCTTTACCTGACAGAACTGCGAATCCAATGGAGGGGAAAGACACTAAATAAATCACCAGACTGAAAAGGCAAATGATCATAACTGCAACAAGCATCATAAAGAAAAAGCTCAGGAAATTATGAGATCTCATAATGGGGGATCATCATAAGACGGGGCTGGCAGGGGGCGAGGGGGCGGTCATTTAGCAGACTTCTAAGAAAATCCCATCGAAGCCCAGAGGTGAAGGGCAAATCAGAAGTGACCGGGTAAGGAGTGGAGGAAAGGAGTTTTGGGTAGAGTGACATGACCGTGCAAAGGTCCTGAGGCCCGTGGCTGGAGCAGTGAACAAGGAGGAACATGGGGACATTTAAAACTACAGGAGGACTTCAGGTTTCCTCCCCAGTGACCGTTTTCATCTCTGGATGTCTGACTCTTTGGAAGGTTGATTTCCGCTGCCACACAGATCGTTCCTTGGTGAAGTTGTTTAACCTCTCTGAGACTCTTATTTGCTTCCTCAGATGTAAAACGGGTCAGTAGTAATCTACCATATGGGCTCATGTGGGAATTAAATGGGATGATCTTTGTAAACTGAGAAGTGCCCCGCAAACGTCAGGCGAGGTGCGGTTAGGTTAACTGCTCTCGTCTTACCGATGGGCCGGCGGAGGGGAAGACAGGTGAAGAGACTTACCCAGGGTCACGCAGCCACCAGGCCAGGACTTGGCAGGGGCAGAAGGCAGCAGGGAGCTTGCTCGGTGGCCCTCTTTTACAGGCTGGTCTGGAGGGGCTACCAGAGACCACTGGGACCCAGAGACTTGTGGTCGCTTGGGAGAGAAAACTCCTCAGAAGAACTCGTCTCCCAGCTGGAAAGGCAGTGGGCGAGGAACTGCAGTGTGGCCCAGCGGTGAGTGTGTGGAAGCCCGGTGGTCAGCGCGGTGCTCGGTGCTCGGTCAGCAAAGTCCTGAGTCACTTGGCCCCAAATACGGCCCCGGCCCTTCCTCTGGGCCCCGCCTCCACATTCCCCTTCCTGCCAGCTGATCGCACGAAGCAGGAACTGGTCAGGTTCAAGGTGCATTTCCTCCCAGAGTACTTTGTGGGTTCCCTGAGAACGCCAACAAAGTAGGGGCTCCTCCAGGTCCCCAGAAGGGAGCTCAAATGGTAGGCTGGCGGGAAGGATACAGAAGGAATATTTTAAGACTCGGGGTGGAGAGTTGGGTGGTGGGCCATACATGCTGCCCACTACTCACTCATGATGTCACCTGAGTGATTAGCCTCCTGGCCCTCGGTTTTCTTATCCGTTCAATGGGGATGTCGTGAGTCCCTGGCTCAAAGCTTGTGGGAGATGAAAAAAAAAAATGAGTTTAGAAAAGAACATAGCAAATGCCTCAAAAATGGTAAAAGCTCAAGTAATATCAGTTACCCAGAGGATTTCAAGCTCTTTCTATTCCTGTCCCCTCTGCCTCACTCCTGCCCTCTCTGGCATCTCTAGAAACTTGTATGAAGAATAAGTTTAGGGGCCCTCGTTCTAGAGAAATGAGCTGTTAACATTAATTAAACCTGGGGTTAAGTGCAGCCCTGCCATTAAGTAGTCGATGACCTTGGAGAAGTTGCTTAACCTCATTGGACCTTGGTGTTTTGGAGGAAAGGTCAAAAGTAACTTAGCTCTGTAGAGAGGGTTACAAGGTTCCCCTGCATACTCTAGGATTTTGTGGTGGTGGCTGTAAATAGTTGAATCCTACACATTACAAGAAGCAAGAGAGAGACAGAAAGTGAAATACAGACTATTGGCTCATGTGGCTGAGAAGGCAGGTCTACCCTTAGACACAGTTGTATCTAAGGACTTGCATGGTATCCAAAATCTTTCCCTCCATCTCTCAGTTCACCTGGTACCTGTATATTGATGTCTTCATAAAGCCTGTCCCATAACGTGCCAGTTCAGCAATTCCCGCAAAATGAGAGAGCCTGTCTCTCCTAACATCCATATAGAAAAATCCCAAGGAAGGCCTCTGATTGGCTGGCTCAAGTCATGTGCCTCTCAGGGGCCACTCCCATGACTGGAGGGCAGGCAGCACAGGGAAGGACAGGGCTACCCCACAAAGGAAGGGGGTTTGTTTTTCCACAAGGGGTGAGTAATATGAGCAAATTAAGAATCCACAAATGGTGGACAGAAAGCAAGGAGGAAGGCGTGGGTCTACGAAGGTCCGGCTCAGTCATTTACAGAGATGACTGATTACACACAGAGAGAACTTTGGTTTTCTTTCTGAAATATTTTGCAATTTTTTCGGAGAGGGGAGAGGATGTCATCCTGAGAGGTTGCAGACCGGCTGGCCACCTGCCGGCCAAGTCAGGTTTCCAGGGTTTACTTGGCCCACATGGTGTGACATTGCTCTTGTTCTTTGGGGTTTCTTGTTTTGTTTTGTTTTGTTTTAATAAGTTGCCAACGTTTGAAACGTTGGAGATGTCACATAAAGATCTGGAATTCTGATCTGTCGTAAAGCACACAGGCAGTGCTGGGTCACAGCCCCACACGGCAACAAGAGAGTGGATCCGGGTGGTGGCTGCCCCATCAGACAAGGCACAAGCTCTTCAGTTTGCCACAGTCTCCACCACTCCCTCTCGTGTACCCCATTCACACCCAGCCTCTCTCTCACACGCCCCGCCACACCTTGTGGTCCCATGCGAGACTCCATTTTACAGATGGAAACTGAGGCTCAGAGGAGAGGGGACAGAGCAGGCACTTAAACCTTGGTGTCCTGGCTCCAAGGCCAGGTTCAGTCCACCAAACCAAGTTACCTGCTTCCTCCTCTCTTCGTCACTTCCTCCCTCTCTCCCTTCCTCCCTTCCTCCCTTCTTTCCTTCCTTCCTTCCTTCCTTCCTCCCTCCCTCCCTTCCTTCCACAAATCTTTATAACATTATGCACCAGGCACTCCTGTCAGGCACTCCACATACATCACACCTAATCTGTTTCCCCCCACTCATTTGGCAAGTATTTATCGAGTGTCTACTACATTCAGGAGCCGGACTAAGTGCTGGGGAAAATACAAGCAAGATGTCTCCCCGCATGTTCTAATAGGGCACATAGGTACAGGGAAGAGCTGGAGAGAGAGCGTGTGGCTGTGAAGTCGGTGGATTAAACCACGGGATCCGGGGGGGAGGGGTGGTCAGGGGTGGCCTCTGTGAAGAGGTGACATCCTTTTGACGTTCGAGACTCAAATACCAAAATGTGTGTGACTGGCAGGCCATGCATAGCTCAGTGACAGAGGCCAAGCCACAGCCCTCCAAGATGCCAAAGCAAACAACAAGCCAGGCCAGGGGTAAGGGACAAGGCCTTCACCTTGTCGGTAAGGGTCTGGCCACCAGTGCTTGCCAAGGGTTTTTTTTTCTTTTTGCTGGGGGTTGTGAGGGCCACAGAGGCACTATGTAAACCATGAATTGAGATAGGGGCTCAAATCCCTGCTCTTCCTTTGCTGTGTGACCTTGGGTAGCTGCCACCACCTCTCTGAGCCTCAGTCTGATCCTAGGTAAAGTGGGAGCTGCTGATACCCACCAAGCAGGGAGGTTGAAAGGAGTCAGTGTGCTCATTTGTGTAAAGGTGTAAAGCAGGGGTTCCCAACCCCTGGGCTGTGGACTAATACAGGAACCGGGCCGCACAGCAGGAGGGGAGCAGTGGGTGAGCGAGCGAAGTTTCATCTGTATCTGCAGCCGCTCCCCAGCGCCAGCATCACCGCCTCAGCTCCGCCTCAGATCATCAGGCATTAGATTCTCATAGGAGCACCGGTCCCTGGTGCCAGAAAGGTTGAGGACTGCTAGTGTAAAGGACAGACTGATCCCAGTGCCTGGTCCCAGGTCCCAGCTCGTAAATGGACCTTGAAATCTATGATAACCCCATAGGTTGTCAGAACTGGAAGGGACTCAGAGAGTGGGACCAACCACATCCTTTCACACACGAGGACACAGAGGCACAGAGAGGGGAGCAGTCTGCCCAAGGCCACACAGCAACGGGCGGTCAGCACTGCACCTGCTGTGTGACCGAGGACGAGCCTGCCTCAGGAAGGGTCCTCTGGCTTCCCTGCTCCTCGCCGTCCCTCATCTTAGCTCTCGTTGTGGCCCCCGGTGATGACCTGGGATCTTATTGGTTCAAGGCTACCTGAGCTCCGGTCTGGACAGCAGCAGGATTCTAAACCCGCTCTAAACCCTCTCTGAACCGGCTCTAGACCACCCGGCGCTGGCTGCCGTGGAGGAAGGGAGGGCTGCACACTGGATCAAAAAGTGCCCGAAGGCAGCCTCTGGGGTCCAATCCCAATTCTTTCGCTTCTCAGCTGTGTGTCCTTGGACAAGTTCACCCTCGGGCCTCCATGAGGCCCTAGGGGCTGCCCCCCTCCCTGTCCCCGCCCTGCCCTGCCTGGCTGTCTCAGTGGGTCCTGCGGGGGATAAGGAAGAACAGGTGAGGGGCTGAGGCTGGACGCCTGCCCACTCACCTGCCTGCCGGGAATAAGCCCTGGAATGCCGGGTCCTGTCTCAGTCTGTACAGGCTGCTGCAACTAAATAGCGTAGACCGGTGGCTCATAAACCCTGCATTTACTCTCCCAGTTCTGGAGGCTGCAAGTCCGACATCAAGGCGCTGACAGGTTCAGTGTCTGGTGAGGGCCTGCTTCCTGGTTTGTAGATGCCAATCTTCTTGTGTCCTCACGTGCCAGGAGGGGCAGGGCAGCTCTCTGGGGCGTCTTGTATAAGGTCCCTCGCCCCATTTAGGAATGCTTCATCCTCGTGACCCAGTCACCTCCCAAAGCCCTCACCTCCTGACACCATTACATTAGGGGGTTAGGATTTCAACATAGGAATTTGGGAGTCGGGGGGGACACGACATTCAGGCTCTTGCAGGGGCCTGGAGCCAATTTCTCCTGCCCCCTTAGGCGCGCCAAGGCGACAGCGTGGGAAAGGAAAGGCCTCGGCGACGGGGAGGCCTCCGAGACTCACACATTCCTGCAGCGAGACGGCAGCATGAGAGGGCCGCTGCTCAGGGCCATCTGGCAGGTGTTCTGCTCCACCTTCCTCCTGGGGACCCTCAGCCTCGTCATCAGTGACGCCTTCAGGTTCACTGTCCCCAAGCTCCTCAGGTGGGTTCAGGCCTTGGGTGTCTTGCTAAGGTTGCTGGTCCCTTCGTGGGTGTCTTTCCGGGGCTGGGGGTGGGGAGTTCAGCTCGCTTGCCTCTGCCTACACCTC
>JAQQSQ010002661.1:0-10466 GCA_028627145.1 Eidolon dupreanum | reverse complement strand
ACAGTGATCAAATTAAGAAAAAAAAAACAACTTTGTGATAAAGTGCAGGTTAGTGTTTTTCAAGCATATTATTTTTATTTTAATAATAGTTCTTTTCCCCATAAAGTCACTTGTTATTGTCCTTGCTGCAGCCCAGTCCCTTGTCCTGCTGTCCCCAGCGTGGCGAAGCACACACCTTCCTGGGGCTGGAGCCTCTTCGTTTTTCCCTCCAAAATCAAGCTGCCTCTGGGCTGAGCTGAGTGACCCACCCTCGTCAACTTCCCCAACAAAATTGAGTATAGAGTGCATGGCTGTGGCAGTTCAAATGTCCTCACGGTTGTGGTTCAGATGATTCTTTTTTTTTTTTTTTCTTTTTTGGTAGTTTGAAGATGCTTTTTGTAATTAATAAAAAATGTTTTGAGCCGTTCTCGGTTTACAAAACAGTGAGTGGAAAGTGCGGAGAGTTCTCATAAACCCCCATCCCATCCTACCCCCCAGCTCCCAGCTTCCCTTCTGACTGACATCTGTGGTACATGTATTGCAATTGATGAACCGATAATTGATCCTTTATGATTAACTGAAGTCCACGGTTTCCATAGTTTACACGAGGATTCACTCTTTGGGTCGTACACATTAATAGATTTTGACAATGTGCGATGTCATGTACCAGATGCTTCCGATACTACGCAGTGTCCCCTCTCCGTGGCCATCTGAGAGACACATGCGCCCTCCTGACTCAGGCCTCTTCAGCACGTGCTGCTGCTGCTCTGGGGCTGGCTGTCACAGTCGTGGATTTAAATCCCTGCTCTGGATGTTACAGGCCCGTTAGACTTTGGGCAAGGCACTTAACGTTCTCTGATCTGTGTCCCCTTCTAAAAAAAATATGGACTATTGTTAAGATTTTATAAAACTGGTTGTTGTAAGCATCTCATGAGTAACAAGTGAGAAACAGTCTGTCAGGGCCTGTCCCAGGGCAGGCATGTCAAGTCCATTAACCTTCTCCTTCTCCCTCCCTCTCTCCCTCCTTTCTCCTTTTTTCCTTCTTTTCTTTTTATATGTACCTTGCCTACTTTTCTTCTGCTCCACTTCTTTTTATTCTTTCTTTTCCTTTGTTGCTATTTTATTTTATCTTATTTTTGAGATGTAAGAACCACAGAAGGATCCGTGATGTGTTTGGAGGAGGGCAGAAAAGAGATTTCTGACAATCGAAGGCATGAGAGAAATATTGAGGAAGAAAAGCATTCAATGCAGACCTTGAACTTTGAATAGACTTTATATATGGGTTGAAGAAAGAAAGAACATCTTGACTGGTAGATGAAGGCCTTGCTTCCTAGGTTAAGTGTCCTCTGTTAGGCAATGTGGGGTCTTGGAAGGTCTGTTTTTTTTTGTTTGTTTCTTTTTTTTTTTTTTTTTTTTTTTTATCATGTCCTAGATGTATTTCAGGCCATTGATACTGAAAAATGGTGTTTGTGATTAATTGAATAGGGTAATAGACTGGGGTGGTGGGGGCGGGGGGATCCATTTCAGAGGGTTTGAATCAGAGTAGTGACAAATGAAATGGAAAAGGCTGTTGAGAAAGACATTGCAGAAGACACCCAGCTCATTGCACATAGGGAGCAGAGCGTGTGGTGGAAGCAAAGGTGGCCAAGGTTTTAAGCGTGGTGAGTGGAGGGACAGAAATGCCACGGTCAAGGAGAGAAAGTGCATTGAGAGAAGGACATTTGCAAGGACGTTGGAGTCATCAGCTGGACATTTCGTAAGTCGCGTGTCTAAAGTTGTGGGAAGTATAAGCTTTGAATTCCTATTACCTAAGAACTGCCCGTATGGATTTTGGAATAGAGGGTAAATGACTGTAAGAAATATTCAAGGATGATAAATGTTCAAGGAGAAAAGGGCTAAGATGAGATGATCAGAGGGACAGTGAGGTTTATTTTTGGAACAGTGAATGATGATCCAGAGAAATTGGAATAGGAGCCTGAACTACTCAGAAGGATGAGAGAACACAAACTCTAGAATTTGACTGATGGTTTTAGATCAAGGGCTCGTTTCCTTCCAGTTGTGTTCAATGTCAGATTTGGTGTCTTTCTGGATATTTCATCCAAAGAAAAATGTATTTGTCCCTACCTCTGTTTTTCAAATTAATATTCAATGTATTAAAGTTGCAAATTCCAAAACCTAGTTTTCTTAAGCTCTTAAGTTTAACTCGAACTCTCATTATTCTATTTATAAATCTGATACAGTTTAGCAATCACTTTCAAGGGGACTTTTACAACTTAGTTAATTAAATTTCGTTAAATATTTATATAGCATTCATAAATTTAATATATTCCTTTCTCTTGTTTAAGCTTTTCACTGGTCTAACAAACAGTCCCAAGTTCTGGAGTAAGCCACATAAATACAGTAAAATGATTTTATAAGTATGGTGACCTTTAAATTCTCATAAATATCACAGTACTGTTTTATAAACTAGTAGATTTTTCTTCTGTTTATAATTAAAATAACATCTAAATAAATTACCCAATCTTAAATTTGATAAATACATAAAATAGCAAATATGCACAAATTATTTCTAAACACAAGCGTGTGAAGACGCAAGGCTGATTTTCACTTTATCACTTTGTCCCTTCCTCTGACCTTGACCGCTTTTAAGAAAATTTATACACTAAGGAGATGATTCTCCCTCCCAAGGTCTGGTCTCCTCAGCAACCATTGCCTTAAGTCTTCCTCCAGTTTAAAAGCCAGAAAGTGAAATCTCCAAATTCCCAGCCCATCTCGCCACCACAGCAGGCCACTTGACACGCTTCTGTCCAGTGGACGTATACAGGAGTTGTTTGCCTGCGGTTCTTTCTGCAGCTCCATAGCATTTTGGGGATCCCCCGTGGCTTCCTGTGAGGACATTTTCTCGCATCTCCAGCCTGGCCTTAGGGACAGAATTTGAGACTGTCACTTGCCGGTTGACTATCTCTGGGCCATAGGAAAACAGTCATGAAGCACCTTTATTCCCCACACTGCAACCCTCTGTGCTGTGTCAGGCACCGCCACTTCCAGCCGTAATCTAGCAGTTGTTGCCCTAACTATACATTAAGCTCTTTGCAAGGCCTTTATAACAGCTTCACGGAGGTATAATCACATACCTATGATTAGCCCGTTTAAGTGTATATTCATGTTTTTGAGCATATTCACAGAGTTGTGCAAATATCACCACAGTCTAATTTTAGAAGATTGTCATCGTTTGGACAAGAAACTCACATCCACTAGTACTCATTCGTCATTTCCTCCTACCCCACAGCCCTAGGCAAACTCTAATCTCCTTCTGTGTCTCTAGGTTTGCCTGTTCTAGAAATTTCACATAAAGAGAATCATATAATATGTGGTCTTTTGTGACAGGCGTCTTTCACTTAGCATAATGTTTATAAGGTTCATTCATGTCGTAGCATATAGGAATACTTCCTATCTTTATTGTCAAATAATTTATAATCTTATTTATAGATTTACCACATTTTATTCACCCATTCATCAGTCGATGGATGTTTGGATTGTTTTTAATCTTTTGGCCATTACTAATAATGCTGCTACGAACATTCGTGTGCAAGTTTCGGTGTGGACATATGTTTTCACTTCTCTTAGGTATGCACCTAGGAGGAGAATTACTGGATTATATGATAACTCTTACATTTAACCTTTTGAGGAACTGCCAGACTGTTTTGCATTGCGACTGCTCGATTTTATATCTCCACCAGCACTGTGTAAGGGTTCCAATTTCTCCACATCCGCACCAGCACGTTGCATTATCTTTTTCATGATAGCCATCCTCGTGGGTGTGAAGGGGTATCTCACCGTGGCTTCAAGTGGTTTCTTAAAGCCCCCCTTTCCAAGACTGAAATAGGGGTACAGCACCATGCAGCTGCTTCATTAGGAGGTGGAGATGGGGTACTCACAGCAAAGCCCTCTCCAAAGAAAATGTCTTCAGAGATCATGCTCTAACTCTCAACCTTAGAACTTTTCTGTTTAGACAAGGTGGGGGGCGGGGTGACAGAGACACTGTGCTGGTTTCCCCAGCTTCCTTTCCACGAGTCTACACAGTACGATCTGCCCCTTCACTGCAATGTGTTGGGTCTGAAGTCTTCAGGCCGCAGCTGAAACGTCCATTTATCCTCAGTTACAAATGAATTATCTTAAAAAACATGGGTGTCCTATTTGCTGCCTCCCTGTTTCGAGCATAGACCTCCTTAGATTGCACTAGAATGTGTTGCCCCGTTTATTTCACCATTAAAATGAACTACATTTGATGCAACTGGCTTCCCCAAAGGGGGGAAAAAAGGTACGGACTATTGTAAATAGTCACAGATCATAAGTGAGAGTATTCGTGTCTCTAATGAGAAATTGTTTTTGCCGGCAAATGTATGTATGTTTCCCTGTCTTCTTAAATCCTTACCATTTGGATAAAATCGATTCGAAGTGGCCAGCCTCAAAGAGCCGAATAAAATCAATAGAGAGGAAATTGGGCAAAGGGGAAGTAAAGGTAGGAAAAAATACAACTGAGGAACACATAACATTCACAAATGCTTGGCATTGCCACGGTTGTCAGAGGTGGTCACAAATTTTGCTGAATTCTCTAATTGCCTCAACAAAGAGAAACAGTGAGTTTCGCAATTTGATATATTTGTGAGACAGAAAGAATGCAGTCGCTTATGACAGTCATGCATTTTCCGAAGAGGAAAATGCCTCCCACGTGTTTCCATAATGGGGGTGCTATCGGAGGAGGTGGACTAAAAGAAAATATCACCCACATAAATAGCACGTGTCCTCTGTTCTTCCTTGTAACAGTCCCCAATACAAAACAGGTGGCACATAGCCAAAGATTACTCGGTATTCTTATAAATAGAAATATGATGTTCATTGTTAGTTTTGCTTTAGATATTGCCTAGTATTGGGTCTTCACTATTACACAGACACACTTTAAGTCCACTAATACATATTTTTAATTTCGATAACAGTTCCACCTGATATTAAATCTAATACAGTGTTTGGGTATCTACTTGCCACTTCGTTCTCATATAGTTTTCACATAATTTTCAACAACAACAACAATAACAACAACAACAACAAAATCTTTTTTTCCAAAAAGTTGTAGATTGATAGTAGGGTGAATTTATATACACAGGAGGTCATTTTTTGGCATTCACTACATTTTGTGGGAGATTGAAAGCCCCTTCTTTGGTCTGTGTTTTTCTTCTTTTTCTGAATGCCGCTCTTGGGTATAAAAAATAATCAAAGATTACGAATTTTTAAAATACATCTGGCTCCGAGCAGTGAATGTTAATTTGTGTGTTCTCAGAGGCTGTCTTGCTGGAAGAGCAAGACGTGTGGCAAAGTAGGATGGAAGGTATCACACAGTCCAGTTAAGTTTTATAAGGAAAACTGAACCATTTTTAAGAGTTATAACACCACTTACACATGTGGAAAGAACAGTTTTTTTCCCCCCTGAAAAATCCAACAGCCCAGCTGGAACAGGGTTACCTCACAAATACAAAGCAAATTCATTGAATACTCAGGGGCACCGAGGTCGCGGGAGAAACACAGCAAGCCCCTCGCCTCCTTGTGATCACAAAGGTTTGAATAAAAATCAGAGGTAATGGTTTTACTGAGGCCAGAATGAGGAGTGTGTTGGCACAGACCACAGTTGGGAAGAAGACGAATGAATGATTAATTGTGAGCATGGATTTCTTTAAGTCCATTTCTGCTTCATAGGTACTTTCTGCCATTTTTTGGGATGTTTTCATCCAAAATTACTTGATGACGTTACTCATAGGGGATATTTTGATAAATATACCCTAGTGAGAAATGTTTATGTCTTTAATAAATCAAAATCCAAAAAGCATTTCTGAAGTGTTTTTCCCCTGTTGTGATGGGGAGAATAATATATATTAATTTTGAAGCCATTCAGACATCTTAAAATATGGAGTCTAGAGAAGAGAACAAACTCATCTCTAAGAAGAAGGACTAAGAAACTCCGTGAAGCCAGTGAATTACAGAATTGGCTGATGGGAAGTAGTCACACTGCTTTCACTAACAGGTGCCAGAAATAACAAGGTTCCCATGCAAAGGCAGCTTGGGGAGAGAGAACCTCTGTTGATGGCCGTGCTGTCCCTCCCCACCTCCTGACACAGTGCCCCATGCATAGTAGGTGTCTTATAAACACCTGTGATACAGGTGAGTGGATGAGAGGCTAGAGTAGCAACATGGGTGAATGGATGGGATGCTATCTAGTATAGCTTTGGGGGACATGTGCTAATGAACAGACAGGACTACAATGTAATTAGCATGGAGGTTATTTGTACTTTTATGGGTTCTTCCCACTTCTTCCCAGTCGTGTCAAATTCTTCGAGAGTTGGCATCTCTAAGAATTTGAAAGCATTTCCCGTTAATCATATATATATGCTGTTATATTGAATTTTCCGTGGTTTCCTGCACAAAACTCCAACTGTTACCGCAAAGAGTCAAGTGAGTCTGAATTCATACATTTTCCACAGTTCACATTTCTGTGGCTTATTTCTGAATAGTCTGAATATTTGGTTATCAATATTTAGTTATTTGGAAACAATGACGGTGAGGATGTATAGTTTCTTAATAAAATATTAAAGAGAGAAAATGATTGGATAAGTGACAGGCCTATGTAGCAAAACCCTTTGTGTTAGCTAACGCACTATTTTTACCACTTGCTGTATTCATGAACGTGTGTAAAGTAATTCATTCCAACATACTTTAGGGCCTGCCTTCTGTCAGGTGTCTTCTGGACCCAAGAGAGATACCAAGGAAAAGTCAACTCCTTTCCCTCACGGAGCTTACAGTTTAGGAGGAAGAGACAGACAGTGAACGTATTTTCAAATAATTAGGTTGTATTACATTATTAATTAGTCATGATGTGGCAAAGTAAAATAAAACACAGTGATTAAGATGAAGTGTGGTAATGGTGCTACTTGAAAAAAAAAATTCTCAGAGAAGCAAATTCTTCGCTTTCAAGTGTCTAGGAAAAAATATTTTAGGCTAAGGGGAGCAAAATATAAAACCTCCTAATAGAGGAATATGCTTGTTTCCACAATAAAAGGAAGGCCCAGTGCTTGGAGCAGAGCAAGTCAGCAGGAGGCTGGTCCCACGTGGAGCCAGGGTAACGGAGAGACAAATTACATAGGGTCTCCTAGACCGTGGTCATATGCTGGACTTGGTTCCAAGTGGGATGGCAATTCACTGGGAAGTTCAGAGCACAGAGAACTTGACCAGTTTTATACTTAAAAAACAAAAACTAAAACAGTGTGGCTGGGCTGCTGGGTAAAACTGACTATAGCAGGCAAGAGTAGCAGCCTGTAGAAATAGCAGACGCCTATTTTATTTTTTCAGGTGAGAGAGGAGAGGATAGTTTGAACTGGGATTTTGGTACTGAAATGGTCCAGTTTGAGATATCTGTTAGAATCAGAGCCTTCAGTTATACCTGCTACATAGGATGGTCAAGGATAGTAGAAAGACTCTAGTCAAGGGTGGTCCCTAAGTGTCTGACCTTAAAAATTGGGTTGAGTACTAGTGCCATTTAATTAGTGGGGCAGCAGGATTGAAGAGTGTAAAACAAGACTTCATTTCTGGACGTGGCACCTTTGAGATACTTTTTTTGGACTTCCAAGTGGAGATATGAGGCAGTTGGCCAAATGAGTCTGGAACTCACGGGGAATGTTGAAGCTGGACATATAAAATCGAATGCCAGCAACCTATAGACAGTGTTTAAAACCGTAGGATTAGATGAGATCATTATAGATTGTTCTCAAAATATCTCTCATTTCTGCCACAGGATCTTTGTGTTTTTCTAATTTGCTACGGACTAGAATAGTTTGTTAAATACAGTAAAAATAAATTTTAAAAAAATGAAATTATGGGAAAAGTGCAATAAAGGCATGCAGAGTATACATGCCACCTTTGTTGTTGTCTTGTTATTAGTTATAAAATTGTTCTGTCAATTGCTGTAAACATTTCTAAACACTTACTCTGGTGTTCTACAGTTATCTTTCCACAAATTGATAATAGTGTCACACCAAGCTCCAACGGTTGCCCTCAGCAAGATGGGTAGGAAATCTTCAGACTGTGGTTCCTGGAATCCAGATGAAGAAGATGTTTTAAGAAAAATTAAGCAACTATATAGTATATGCAAAATAGCTGTTCCCAGGCATCAACTATAATGACAGAATAGGCCAGAATGAATGCAAGATGTTATTTTGCTTTTACTCTTTTCATCCCCCATAAACTTTCATGAGGATGCAATTCAACCAACCTTTTTTTTTTTTTTTTTATAGAAATGTGTTTCTCTTTCTTTTATTTTATTAAATTCATTAGGTTGGAGGCTGAAGGGGGCCAACCTGGCCATTGAACTCTTTACCAAACCAACCAATTCTACTTGTTCGGGTTGTCCTTGTTTATTATTAGCAGCAGGTATTATTTTAGCTAATCCATCCACTATCGGCCAACAGCGTAGTGGTACTCCTGATTTCTCAGCAAGGATCGTTTTTACAGATAAGGGGAAAATATATCTGCGGACAGTGGTTGGTTCAAATGTGCACATGTAGATCCAACACTGTGTTGCTGCCTGATGTGGAGGCCAAAGGGAACTGCACGATCTAGGTTTTCCATCTGTAACTCATGCACCCATTTCTACTATCGCCCCACATTATGAGCTAAGCCTGGTGCTGGTCTCAGCTCATCCCTCTGCTCTCTTACCACCCTCTGTTCCCAAACTGGGGCACCTGAACTTGGACCATGTCCCAGCCTGATGTTAGGGCTTAAGCCCATTCTAGGACTCTGCTGGTAATTCTTTTTAGTTACCCATGAAAGTCTAAACATTTTCTGGCTCAACCCCAATCCCAATATGACAGCTTTACGTATACCAGTGTTTCTCAACCGGAGGTGATCTTACTTCCCAGGGAACATTTAGAAATTTTTTGAGACATTTGGATTGGCACAACTGGGGGGTGGAATGCTACTGGCATGTTGTGGATGTAGGCCAAGGATGCTTCTAAACATCCTGCAGTGCACAGGACAGCCCCTGACAGCAAAAAGAATTATCTGGCCCCAAATGCCAACAGTATTGAAGTCAAGGAACCTTGACCTATACCTGGCTATTAATTCATTCATCATTTTGCCTCTCATGCTAATGCTTCTCTCCACTTAAATATCTTAGATGCTTTCAGTTACTAATTATATTTGATTATGTAGTGACAAAAGGAAAAAAATGAGGCTCCATGTGCCCAGAGTAACACGTTGGCTAGTTAATAACTATATGAGGAGTGAACACGTCTTTGTCATTTCAAGACTTCAAATGCAAGTTGCGAGTTAAGTTGGTAAGGGCTTGTTGGCAACTTTGTTAAAGATGTATCCTCTGTCACCGCACAGCATTATTGAAGCAGAAGGACCTCAGTAAGGAAACGCGCTGAGGAAACGTCTGAATCGTAGAATGGTTTTGATGAAACGCACTGCTTTATTTCTGACTGCCTCTGTGCCCTGACTTACTCAGCTCACCAAAGTGCTTCCTTGAGGAAGCTTACTTTTGTGAAGCCCAGGGGACTGCGCGCGTGTGCATGGACCCCCCCCAACCCCCCCCCCACACACACCATTTCCTCATTGGACAGATGAGTTGCAAAACAAAACAAAACAAAACAAAATAAAAAACAAAACCCTTCTCTGAGCTTTGCACTTGCAGACCAGGCTTTGGTGTGTACATACCGGCTGGATTCCAGACTTACTTTGACAGCTTGGGTAGGACGCAACCTGCACAAAAGCATGCGACAGCCCTGCTGGAGCAGTAGCTTCGTGATAAGGATCCTTTTTGGTTTTTATTTACTGTGCAAATATTTGTTAAGGGCCCACTGTGTGTCTGTTGTAAGCCCACATGTAAGTGTTATGGGTAAAGATCCCTGCCCTCCAGCACTTATGTTCTAGTGGCGTTTACAACCTCGTGGAGCTTGCGTTTTAAAAGTTTATGATATAAAGTTCATAATCGCTGTATACTCTAGGTGAAAAAATAATAAATTGCTGAAGATATTAATTCTTAGGTACAAATAGAAGTGACCTGGTTTAAGTCTTCCCAGGGCCTTGGACTGGGCTTTCTTCTTGCTGCAGAATGTTCCGGCTGAGCTCGCCCTGAGGTCTAGTACAGCCCGCTTCTTGTATTACTTGTTATAATGCTTTTCTCTGACCTCAAACCTTTGCTCGTGGCCTGGTTTAGTGAAGAAGGAAGCGTTTTGCCCCCTGCATGACTCCTAACATGTCCAACAGTACCACCTGCAGTTCCCGGAAAGTCTCTGATTAAACATCTGACTTAAAAGAGCCATTCTAAGTTTATGAGACATTTCCTGCTTTTTTTATTTTGCTTTTTGCCCTTGGGTACCCAATGCCTGTGTCATGGACCCTATTGGTCAAAAGGTTTTCCAGGTTTTTTTTTTTTTTTT
>JAQQSQ010002660.1:0-10468 GCA_028627145.1 Eidolon dupreanum | reverse complement strand
AAAAAAAAAAAAAAAAAAAAAAAAAAAAAAAGATTAATTTGTCTTCAACCTAATATTCTGATTGAAAAGAAAAATTTCACTCTCATTATTTCTTTAGCCTACTTTAGTTCACTTAGTGAGGTGTCTAAACACAAACTCCATACAAACCACTGCCTGGCAACATACACACATAGAAAAAATAACCTAATAAGACAAGGGAAAAAAACTAAAATGAAAAAAATTGACTATACAGTAGACAAAGTACAGGCAAGTTACCAAAACAATAATCTTCAAAAAAATAAAACAGAATCCAGAATTACTGTAATATATTAACTACAATGTCCAATTTCAACTAAAAACTATTAAGCATAATTTTTTTTAAAGTGTGACAAAATAGTAGCAAAATAGGAAAAATAGTAGCCAATTAAAAACTAACTCTAAGGAGTCTAGATATTTAATTTATCAGACAATAATTTTAAAGCTGCTATAATAAATATGTTCAAGGTAAAAGTAGGAACATATATTCAAAGAACTAAAGGGAAGTGTGCTAACAACAAGCAACGAAAAGGCTTCTCAAGTAAGAAATGGATATTGCATAAAAGAAAAAGGGAAAGTTACAATAAGTACAATAACCAAAATGAAAATATACATTAGATGGTCTCTTGAACAATCTCAGATGGCAAGAAAATAAGTGATTAATCAAATAGAATTTGCATCTGTTTGACCCTAAATTTATATGTAAAAAAGAAAGACCTAGAATTATTACTATATAATGTAAGTACCTATAACAGCCTAGCAAACTATTTTCTTATCTTTCTGAGGATATTAAATGTGGTTAATCCATGAAATTTCTTCTGCATGTAACAGTTTATCTTTGGGGGCTTCTTCTTTGCTCTTTGTTTGACTATTTATTCTTTTTTACTCAAATTGTGTAATTTCCTCAAATGTTTCCTGTATCTCAACTATATCTTTATGTTTAAGAATTAAACATTCAAAGATTAGATTTCCTGGTTCATGGCAGTTTAGATGACTTATGGGCTTCATTATAAAGGGATAAAATAGATAGTGGACACTTTTCTTAGGATCTATATGTCAGTATTTGGAGACATTTACCTGATTTAGCTTTAGCCTCTGTGAACAAAAATTATCCCACCATGTGCCTAAAGGCACATATCGTGGATGCAGAAGTCCTGAGACAAGTCAGAAATGTCTGTCTCCCAAACTCTAGACTTTCAATTGGTCTACTTTATAGCCATGCAGGTCAACTTCTTTCTTTGATATCCTTGGTAAACTTAAGTTCTGAGACTCATTAGAGGTCTTAAAGATAAAACTACTTACTTCTCAGTAGTCCCATTAACAAATGTTTTAAATTGGAGGTTGCTATTTTCTAATAAATCATTTATTCTACTTTCTCCATTTCTTTTATTTTCTAAACACTTTTCCTTAAAATTTATTGACTTATGATGTCTATTCCTTTGTTATAAATATCTTTGAAGGTTTTTATAATTCCTATATATTTCCTATCATTTGAATGGACTCTAGGCAGGGAGGGAATGTAAATATAGGTGGTATTCACATATTCCAAAAACTCTAATATAGAAAATTCAATTATTTTCCAATTAAAACCACAATTCACCCTTTAAAAATGGGAGATTAGAGAATCTTCCCTATATGTCTCAGAGGGCATCATATAACTATGATGATTATAAATACAGAAACATGAAGGTATTATTAGACATTCAAGTAAGTATCATAAAATTATAAACAAACTTAATTTTTTAGCATAGGCAACTTAAGCTGCATTCTCAGTTTGTGGAAAAAAATATAAAACATATCAGCATGAGATATTTATGGGTTTTCATAGAAGATGTGTGGCCCACATAGCATCCACAGAAAGTTTTTCACTGGAGATATATTACCATGACTATCCCCAAAGCTTAGGCAGTAAATTCCACAGAGCCTGTACATAATTAGTATATA
This sequence comes from Eidolon dupreanum, assembly GCA_028627145.1. NCBI lineage: Eukaryota > Metazoa > Chordata > Mammalia > Chiroptera > Pteropodidae > Eidolon > Eidolon dupreanum. The sequence goes on along the minus strand of JAQQSQ010002660.1, from coordinate 8,509 downwards.
TTAAAAAAAAGTATAACTGTGATTTTATTACTTGCTGTCACTATCCAATTTCATAGTATTTCTTTCTATTTTAATTCATGTTAAAAAAAAAACAGGATTCAAAATCTGACAGAGGTTTAGTCTAATTCTGTAAAATATACGTAAATATATACATTTTCTAATATATATAACATGTATGCTGAAAAATCTATTAGTTAATTGAAATTGTCTATCTATCTGTCAATATGCCTTGGAGGAAAGAAAGGAAAGAAACACATCAATATTTAACAGGATTGACTTTAAATACAAGATTACTATATGGGCGGTTTATATTTTTATGCTTTATATTTTTAAACTTTTCAAGTTTCCACAGTAAATACATATTTTATATTCATAAAATAATTTATTATTTATTTTTAAAGTATAGCACATGCAGGATTGTCATGCTACAGAGATGAAAAGTATTAGTTATTGCCGTTTTAGGATATAACTTAACAAATTTTGAAAGATTAACCCTCATAATTTACCAAGTATTGACTTTAGTAAATAAAAAACCTTGCAAAGAATTAATCACTAGGAGAAACTGACAGCAATACAATAATAGAAGTGGACATTAATTAACACCTGCTTACATCAATGGATGGGTTACCCAGAAAGGAAGGAAAAACTGGCCTTAAATGACACAACATATCAGACAGACTTAATAGATATATAGCACATTCTATCCAAAAGCAGTAGAACACACACTCTTCTCAAGTAAACATGGAACATCTTCCAGGATTAAATGTCAGGCCATAGAACAAGTCTCTGTAAGTTCAAAAATGTTGAAATCATATCGAGTATCTTTTCTGACCACAATAATAAGAATTGGAAATTGATTACAAAAAGAAAACTAGAAAAATCACTACTATGTGGAGATGAAACAGCATGCTACTAAACAAACACTGGGCCATTCAAGTAATCAAAGAAACTCCAAAAATAACCTATAGACAAATTAAAACAGAATACAACATACCATAATCTCTGAAATGTAGCAAAGCAGAACAAAAAAGGAAAATTCACATCAATACATGCCTACCTCAAAAACAAGAAAAAAAATCTCAAGTAAGCTACCTTTATAACTAAAGCAACTAGAAAGAAGGAACAAATAAAACCCAATGTTAGTTGAAGTAATAAAATAATAAAGAGCAGAATGGAAATACATAAAATAGAGACTAAAATAATAACATAAAAGATCAATGAAACTGAGAGCTGGTTCTGTGAAAAAATAAAACTGACAAACCTTTAGGCAAGCTCATCAAGTAAAAAAAAGAAATCCGAATAAAATCAGAAATAAGAGGAAAACTAACAACTGCTACCACATAATGGACAACCTAGAATAGAAAAATTTCTAGAAACATACAATCTTCCAAGACTGAACCATAGGAAAGAAAATATGAGTAGACGAATTACTAGTAAAAACACTGAATCAGTAGTCAAAACCTGCCAACAAACAAAAGTCTCAGATCAGACCTCTTCATGAATGAATTCTACCAAATGTTTAAAGATTTAATATCTGTTGTTTTCCAACTCTTTCAAAAATCTGGAGAAGGAAACACTTCCGAACTCATTTTACTAGGCTAGTATTACCTAATACCAAAACCAAACAAGAACACAACAAAGATTATAGGCCCGATATCCTTGATGAGTATGGATGCAAAATTCCTCAACAAGTATTAGCAAACTAAATTCAACAATACATTAAAAGGATCATACACCAAGATCAAGTGGGATGCAAGGATGGTTCAACATCCACAAATCAATCAATGTAATACACATTAACAAAATGAAAGATAAAAATTAAATGACCAACTCAATAGATTGCAGAAACAGAATTGAACAAAATTCATCATTCATTTATGACAAAAATTCAACAAAATAGGCATAAAGGTAATGTATCTGAACATAATAAAGACCATATATGATGAACCCACAGCTATTATGTTAAATATTAAAGAGTTGAAACTTTTCTTCTAAGATCAGAAACAAAACAGTATGTCTACTCCCATTTTTATTCAACATAGTATTGAATGTTCTAACCTGAGCAATTAGGCAAGAAAAAGAAATGAAGGGCATCCAAATTGAAAACTAAGCAGTAAAAATGTCACTATTTACAGATGACATGATATTATACATAGACAACCCTAAGGATTACCAAAAAAAAAATCGTTAAAACTAATAAATAAATTCAGCAAAGTAGAACACAAAATTAATATATAAAAATTTGTTGGGTTTGTGTATATTAACAATAAGCTATCAGAAAAAGAGATTAAGAAAACGATCCCACTTATAATTCTGTTAAAAAGAATAGAGTACTTAGGAAAAATTTAACTAAAGAGGTAAAAGATCTGTACACTGAATACTGCAACACATTGATAAAATAAATTGAAGATGACACAAATAAATGGGAAGATATGTTCTTTGAATTAGAATAATTAATACTGTTAAAATGTACATACTACCCAAAGCAATCTGCAGAATCAATGCAATTCCTAGCAAAATTCCAATGGTGTTTTTTTTTTTTCACAGAACTAGAACAAATCTTCTAAAATCTGTATGAAACTACAAAGACCCTGAATAGTCATAGCAATTCTGATGGAAAAATAAATACATAAAGGTATCACACTTTCTGATTTCAAACTATCCACCAAGCTATGACGTCAGTATGCTACTGGCAGAAAAACACACAGACCAATGGAACAGAACCAAGAGTTGAGAAATAAAATCACACATGTGTAGACAACTAATTTATGACAAAGAAGCCAATGACATACAATGGAGAAAGGAAAGTCAGCTCAACAAATGTTACGGGGAAATCTGGACAGCTCTATGCAAAAGAATAAGACTGTATCAATATCATACACTACATAAAAAATTTACTCAAAATGGATTCAAGTCTTGACTGTAAGACAAGAAACCATAAAATTCATAGAAGAAAACACAGGCAGTAAGCTCCTATGACATCAGACGTAATGTTTGGATATGACTCCAAAGGCAAGGGAAAAGCAAGATGATACAAATTTCACTACATCAAACTAAAGCTTCTGCAGTGAAGGAAACTAACCACAAAGTGAAAAGGCAACTTATTGAATGGAAGAAGATTTTGGAAAATCATATATCTGATAAGGAGTTAATATCTAATATATATATATATATGTATACATATATATAACTCATACAACTCAAAAAGAAATATAGTTTGATTACAAAATGGTCAGAGGATATGAATAGATACTTTATACAATGAAGAGATAAAGATGGCCAATGGGCACATGGAAAGGTGCTCACTAATCATCAGGTAACTGTAAACTGAAACCACACTGAGATATTGCCTCACACATGTCAGAATGGCTATTTTCAAAAAGACAAGAAATGATGAATGTTGGTGAGGTTGGAGAGAAAATGGAACCCTCATATACTGTTGGTGGGAATGTAAATTAGGACAGAAACTATAGAAAACAGTATGGAGGTTCCTCAAAAAAATTAAAAATAGATACAGTGTGATATGTGATATATCAATTCTACTACTAGCTATTTATATGAAGAAAACAAAAATACTAATTCAAAAATATATATGCACCCCTACTTATGTTGATTAAAGTATTATTCACAATAGCTAAGATATGAAAACAACCTAAGTGTCTAACAATGGATGAATGGATAAGGAAGGTGAGATATCTATTATATATATAACATTCATGGTAGAATACAGCTCAGCTATAAAAAATAAAATTACTATCTGCAACAACATGGATGGTCACGGAAGGTATTATGCTAAGTAAAGTAAGTCAGAGAAAGACACATATCATATGATTTCATTTATATGTGGAATCTAAAAAAAACAACAAAAGAAACAAAATCAGACTCAGTGAACAAACTGGTGGTGGACAGAGGGGTTGAGGGCAAAATGGGTGAAGGGAATCAAGAAGTAAAAACTTCTAGATATAAATAAGTCATTGGGATATAATGTACAGCATAGAGAATAAAGTCAAAAATAGTGTATTAACTTTATATGGTGGACAGACCATAATTAGACCTACTGTGGTGATCATTTCACAATGTATATAAATATAAAATATTTATGTTGTATACCTGAAACTAATATAATATTTTATGCCAAGTATAGTTCAATAAAAAAAAAAAAGAAAATAAAAAAAGAATTGATCACCCTTCTCTCAATTCAAGATGAGTTACAAGTAATGCTAAATGATGAGCAAAAGGGCTGCTTTCATTCATTCTACAAAAAAGTATGGTTTATAAAATAAAGCTATATTAGAAATAATTTTTATTGTTAAATTTTTGGGATGCAATGTCCCTATGAATGAGTGACATTGAGAAACGAAGAGATTTTTTTTGTTCCTTAATGTTTTAACATGTGTTATTCAAATTTATTATGGAAAATGATGGAAAAAAAACTTGTACCAGCATTAATAAAATAAAGTAAATGTCATTACTCAAACTTCTTAATCTCTGGAAATCAATTACTTCTTTATATGTGTTATTGAATGGTCATTTAGCACTGCTCTCATTCTTAAACATTTGGCACAGATATAGTCACCACAACAGGGTCAAGTACAGTGATTCTATGAATCAAATCGAAGAATCAGTGATGAGTACTTAATTTACATAATCCAAAATACAACTATTGCTTTTTTTCAAAATGAAAAACTATTTTCTTTCTAATTTGAAATCCATGAAATCTAAGAACAGGAGTCACAATAACATAATAAAATAGCATCTCCAGATTTAAAACCAAAATAATGGCAAATTCACACTTTAACACTAAGTGTGTTACTTATGTTACTATAAGGCAAGATTCCCATTAGGTTAATACAGTTAAAGCATTAGAACTGTACCTATTTCCATATACTTCCACTAATTCTTATCATCTTAATTGTTATTGTTACTTTTTTGTTTGCCAACTAAAATAGGATTTTTTAAATCATATCCTGAAACTAAAACTAATTAAGTATTATTAATTCCACCATGGTAAAAGACAATGAGATGGTGCATAATAAAAAATTTGGCTGGACTTTGTCTTAGGTTCTTTTGAGTTAACTACTTAACCTTTGGAATTTTCTAAGTAATAAAAATGTCTTTGTTTGTTATAGCAGGACCCTAAGACCACAGCCAATAACTTATGCTAATGAAGTTAGGCATGATAGGGGTTAGTCATCCATAAAGACTAGCCATGTGATTACAGGTTTGGGAACATGAGTCCTATGATATCAGCCTAAACTCGGAGATGGGAAGGGGGGCTGAGATTAATCCAAACCACATGACAAATGATTCAAATCATGCCTACATACTGAAGTCTCAATAAAATCTCTGGACATGAATACTTGGGTGAGCTTCCTTGGTTAAAAATAATCTGCATACTGTTACTCATGTATGTGCCAGGAGGATAACACATCCCTAAAAACAATGGGAGCTTCATTTTGGGGACCTTCCTAGACCTCTTCATTAGTATCCTTTTGCTAAAATAAAACTGTAATTTTAAGTACAGCACTTTCATGAATTTTGTCATTAACAAACCTGAGGGGTTAAAGGGAATTCCTAAATTTGTAGCCAGCCGGTGAGCAGTGAGGGTGGCCTGGAGACCTCCAAAGTTGTGATTGATACCTGAAGTAAGGGGAGTCTTGTGGAGGTCTGTGTCCTTAACCTGTGAAGTTTGGCCTAACTCTTTTTAATTAATGTCAGAAGTCATTGCAGATGGAGATTTGACACCTGTTTGATACCAGAAACTACAACTCTCTCAATTTCTTCATTTACCAAATTAGTCTTTAGTTTTCTCATTTGATATTCAATAACTATCTACTTTCTTTAGCAGGTATGATTGCCTAATCTGATTCACCAATAGTGACAATATTTATTCTAGAGAAGAGCTGAGAGAAAACCATGTCTATCTGCCTTTTAAGGTGTTCCATATCAGGATTTCCTTAGATATCCAGACCTAAGATGACTCAAAAATTAGTCTGCCTCTAATCCAGTATATCTCATCTTTTCTCAACTACAAGTCAGTATTAATATAACAAAAATGAATGGTAGGTAGAGTTGAGATATTGAAAAATGGAACAGGAGAAAGAAAAATAAATAAATGAGATAAATATTTTTGCATGAATAGTTAGTAAATTATCTCTGGAGAAAATTCTAAAAGTAAGCCTCAAAATTGTTTAAGACAATGCAACAGCATCTGAAAACTGTATTGCTTTTTAATGATTATATTTTGCAAAGCATTTATTTTGATATTTAAATTCAAATGTGAGTAAGCTCAATCTTAATGTCCTATCACTACACATTATTTCTGTCTTTAAAAAGCATTGGTAGATAAAAAATGCATATCCTGGATGATGGTTATAATTCACCATAATAAAATTAAAATTCAAGGCTTGATTATATCTCATATAACTTGAGATCAAATCCAGAGTATGTCTAATTATGTTTGGCTTTCCATAAAGCCAAACTCTGAGACACTGTTAACTTTTATAACAACAATGTGGAATTTAAAGAAAACAAAAATATGGTATAAAAAGTGTCATTTGCATGTTAATGAAAGGCATATTGCTCTTCTTTTCCCAATGAAATGCAATTCAGACAACAGAAAGATGTTCAATTTGAAAGTAGAAATGAAATTAACAATTTCATCTCTGATGTCAAAGCCATATAGATAAATTTGCTTTTAGTAGGCAGCAAAATAGAATCGCTTTGGTCTATTTTTCAAAAGATCATTCTGAAATTTCTCAGTTATCTACCCAAAGAGGCTTCTGAATTCTATATATTCATGCATGCCATCAAGTAATATATTAAAATACTATTAAAATAATATTATAGAAGTATATGTTATCATTCTATCATTTGATAAAGCTTCCAATTTATTTCAGGTGACTACTGAATTTGTTCTGTTTTGAGTTCGTTGTTTTGTCAATTTCTACACATTTGGAAATTTCACCCTTATTTAGTCTGCTTGGGCTGCCCATAGCAACATACCACAGACTGGATGACTCCAACAACAGAAATTAATTTTCTCATAGTTCTAAAGGCTAGGAGTGCCAGATCAAGGTACCATGAGGGTTTGTTTCTGGCTTGCAGACAGCCACCTTATTTTCATGTTTCTACATGAATTCTCCTCTGTTGTGTGTGAGTAGACAAAGATAACTGAATGGTGTCTCTTCTTCTTTTTATAAGGATTCCAATCTGGTCATATTTGGCTCCGCACTTATGACTTCAATCAACCTCAACTGCCTTCTCATAGGCATAACTATCTCCTATATCCATCAAGATAGGAATTCTGGGGGAATACAATTCAGCCCAAGATATTGCACAATTAAATGACTTAACTGTTTACTAATTACAGGACATATATAAGAAACATCAGAACTAGAACTGAGTAAGTTGTCTGCATATAGATGAATTTTGGAAAAGAGTATTCAAAGTCATTTTAAAAGTTAAAATAGTATAAATGTAAATGTTATTTTTATGCAAAATATGAAGACTTGAATTTCTACTACACTCATATCCCTGTGAGAGAGGACATGCACACTACTTCCATTTCCAACAGTGACTAAATAATGTCCATTTATAATATTTATATAATTTGATCTATACCGTAAGACAGAGAGAATTAAAGCCAGAATCACAGTTACCTGACTTATCACTGTTAATAAGAATGATCCGCAATGGTGTCACCAATTTTCAACAAGGTAGGCTTATAGAATTTAATGAAATTCATATTAATTGGAACAGTTGGAAAAAAGATGGTGAATAACCAATCTTATTAGTAACACTGTTAATGATGTTGGGGAGTATGATTATCTCAATAATGACAGTTCGCCCCTCTTAAACATAAAATTTAAGAGAATTTTCAATAGTCTCTTTTCTTAGATTTGTAGTGAATATCTTTGAAGGATTAAAAGTAGGGGTAGGTTGCAACCCAGCCTTAATTCTTTTTAAATAATGCATGGCTAATAAATCTGATCAGTCCCAAAGTAGAATTCAGTATTGAATAAGAACTATGTAAACAAAATAAGGTGTCAATTGAAATTTTTTCCTTTTTTTATATCATTAAGAAGGTTATCGCTTAAGTCCACATGTTTAACGGATGAATTCAAAAATCATCTGCATTTTATATAATAAAATATGGAAGCCAGAGATGGAGTGCTTTGAATTTCATTCTTCCCCACGAGAGGTTATTATAACTCACAAATCTAGCACTTCCATAAAAATACTTTGCAGAAAATATAAAATGATGATTGGGTTACCATTTATTTTCAGCAAAGCCTAGAAATTGAACAGATGGTAGACTTACCACCACTGTGATTCTGATAGCTGCACTGACTTTCAGTAATTTAAAACAAAAGATAGCACAGTTTAAAAGAGGTTTATCACACAGAAAAATTCTTGTACAACATGTGTATGGTGATGTATTTTTCAGGAAATCAAGAGATATGACCACAAAAGTCAATGTCCCATCATTTGGAAATTCTTACAATAT
>JAQQSQ010002659.1:0-10469 GCA_028627145.1 Eidolon dupreanum | reverse complement strand
AACATCCTCAATTATCATCCATTGTAATCTCATTGTGGAGTGTTCTGAGACATTGCTCAGCTCTTGCAAATGCACAGGCCTTCCTAAGTCCTTGGGTTTATGTAGTGAATGTTCACTCATCTGTGGAAGTTGAGCACAGAAGTTTCAGAATCATTGGGCTTCTTTGGGTGAAAACTATGTCTTTTTCTTCTATGTATCCACATGTGGAATTCATGGCCCCCTGTAGATTGTGTGCCCAGGATTACTTTGGCCCACCCTCCATCGTCTGATCCTCTCGTCCATCTTTGTGAGATAATGCCCAACTGGCAATCTTAAGCTGCTTGAAAGAGGTCACTTTCGGGAGACTTGTGTCTGTTCTGATTCTGTCTCTTATTAGCTGTGTGATCACCTCTCTGAGGCTCAATTTTTTCAATTCTAAATGTGTAGAATAAGACCAAGAGGACCCGTCCAGTCTTAATGTATGGAGTCAGGAGCTGTCTGCTCCAGTCCAGACGTCTGATTTCAGATGAAGAATTCAGAAAAGAACTGAGGCCTCAGGAAGGACTTTCTGGGCTTCTGGTATTAGAAGGGACCACGTGTAATTGTGGCTCTGGAAGTCCCTTTCATATACTATATGTGGAGGCTGTGTGACGGCCAGAGGGTTACTTGGGTGGAGCGATGGACAGATCAAATGTGTCTCATACACGTCGGGTTTCTGAGAAGATATACGTGTTTTCTCATGCCTCCCCCTGAGCCTCTGGGATGCCTAACACACAAGGGTCATTTGGAAGTGGTGGCTCAAGTTCAAGCAGGGTCCATGTTTTTCTCAGAGTAACCAGTATGTTGTCCAACAGCGTCTTTGGCTTTTTTGTTTTTTTCTTGGTGAGGAAGCTTCTCAGTTAGCACACAATGGGATCCTCAGTATACTGGTGGAGGGGCTACTTCCATCATCTTCGGGGTTCATGGACAAACTGTAGGCATTCCCCCTCACATCTGCCGCTCCCAGGACATGTCCAATGTGCAGAGCGTAGTTTTCAATTGCCATATTTGAACATACTCATCCATGAGTAATCTTGTAAGTCCTTGGACAGAAGCCATCATAGTTACTTGCATTTATTTCTCATCTTGTGTTCTAGACTGAATGTTTGTATTCACTCGTCTTGTGAAACGTACCCCCCAATGTGGTGGTATTTGGAGGCGGAGCCTTTGGGAGGTGATTAGATATAGATGAGGTCACAGGGTCCCTTTGATGGGATCAGGGTCCATGTTAGAAGAGGAAGAGACCAGAGACTTCTCTCTCTACCATGTGTGGACCCAGCAGGAAAATGGTCATCTGGAAGTCAGGTTAAGGGTCCTCACCAGGAACTGACCATACTGGCACCTAATCTTGGATTTTGTGGCCTCTAGGACTGTGAGAAATAAACATCTTTGTTTAAGCCACAAAGTCCACAGTGTTTTGCTATAGCAGTCTGAACAGACTAAGACATCTTGACCTGACAAGTTGGATGAAGAGTCATCCAAGGAATGAAGAGAAAGAAGTGAGCTTTCCTCTTAATGTGAATAATCATTGGGTCCAATGTGTATGTAAATCTATTTTTATATACTTGAGAAAGTTTTTCTCAGACACAGCTTGTATTCAACCATTATTTACATCATCAAAATGTATTCATATTTGCATATCAGTGGGGACTGCGGCAGTACACATGCAAACAGGAGCAGGTGCAGGATGCTGTGGGCAATGACAACCGGAATCTAGTGGCTACACAACACTGAGTGACAAATGGGAGGGCGATAAAATGTAAACAGAAGAAAGTCTGCTTATTGGGTCCTATGTGTATCACATAAGGTTCAGTCAGAGAAACCAAACTTAAGAGGTATATATACATACATATATATGTATACATGTATGAGTATATGTGTATAATATGTAACACATATTATGTTATTTATCTTATGCTATATATCATGTATATTATACCTTTTATATTGTTTTATGTATTATTATGTTAATAACTAAATATTATGTTATGCATAGCATATAATACACTTGATATTATAGACAAGGATTTGACCTTATACAACTGTGGGTGCTGGTTAAGTAGATTATTTAAAGCTCTCATCCCAGAATCTGATGCTGGAGCTTAAAATCTACAGGACAGGCAGTCAGGAAGAGAAGATGATTGTAAACTAGAAACAGGCAAGGACAAGCTGGTACCCACAACACAAACTAGATCCCATCACGTGTTAGTTCTTGTTGCCTCTGACCTTAATGATAGCAATGTCCCGGAAAAGCTTGACCTTTCATTGCAGAGGTAGGCACAGACTAGGCCAAAATAGCAGATGCAGGCCCTGGGACTGCTTCAGGCCAATGAGTCAGCTACAAATGACTGCCACTTCACTTCTACCCTCCAAGTCTCCCAGAAGAATCTATCCTGTGGCCCTCCCTGACAAGAAACATACAGGAAAGGGAATTCTGACACATTGCAAATGACCTCACCATGTCTGTGTGATAAGTTAGTGGTGTAAAACAACTATTTGTTACGCTCATGTTTTTAGTGAGTCAGGAATTCAGATGTGGCACAGCAGCCAGACCTCATCTCTGCTCCACGATGTCTGAGAACGTGAAGGCTGCAGGCTGGAAAGATCTGAAGACTTGTTCACTCGCATGTCCAGTGGACGATGCTGGTTTGAGGCTGGGGGCCAAGCTCCTCTCCACACAGGCGTCTCCTAGTTCAGCCTTCTTCACAGAATGGTCACTAGGTTCCAAGGGCAAACATCTGAGACAGTACCAGGAAAAAGCCGCATCCTTTTTATGACTGAGCCTTGGAAGTCACATCGAATCCCTTCTGCTGTTTCGTCTTGGTTGGAGCAGTCTCAGCCTCGCCCAGTTTCACTGGGAGGAAACACAGGTGCCACCTTTCAGTGGGAAGACAGGCAAATTGCATTACAATAAGAGGCTGAGAGGTGACATTTATGTATTCATGCAGCTGTGGTTGGAAACACAAATTGCCACAATGACACTGGTGAATAGCGACTATCACCATGCCACATGATAGGAAAAACCATCCCAGTGTCATTTTTTTTTTTAATCTAGACATCCATTTTATTCTGACAATGTAAGACAAAAAATTTAATAATTCTTACTGAAAGCTCACTACGCTCCAGAAAGTTATAGCACAGAAATAATCCAATGCTTCCAGAGGTCATGAGGGGGCAAAAACTGAGTAAAGATAACATGTTGCAAATGTGTTAAGACACTTTTTATTATAAGTGTCAAATCCCCAACTCAAACTGGTTTAAATCACAAAAGAGAAGATTTTGTCTCACTTAAATGGAAAAATTCAAAGAATATCCTCATTTCAGGTAGAGTTGGAGAAGGGAGTAAGAATTCTAATTGACTTTGTATCTCATACCCTAGCCTGACTCTATTTTCAGTGAAGCTTTCATCCCAAAACAGAAGTCTGCACTGACCTTAGGACTTCTAATGCCTAATTAAAAAAAAAAATCCTTCCTGATCATGTGGGCAAGTTCCTGAGGAATGCTCTGATTGGTCTAGCTTGGGTCATGTGCTCATTGCTGAGCCAATCACAATGACCAGAGAAATGGAGAACTCTTATTGGCTATCCCTGCGGTGATCTAGAATCTCGTGAGGTTTACCCACACCATGAGACACAGCAGAGATTATATTGTGGTTTAAGAATGTCTCAGAGATGAGGAGACATGTGGTGCAGACCAAAAATATTCCACTTCACCACCCAAAAGAGAAAGATGTAATCATTGCTGATATTTCAGCGGTCAGTAGCTAATCATTTGTATTCGCTGATTAAATTTTCATATGGATATCCACATAATCCACTTCGAAGTAAAGTAGTCAATCAATTTAACTCCAAAGGCAATCAAGGGAGAAGACTCCTTAAGTAAATATAGGAAACACTGTTTAGTTCCTGGAAGGAAATGTCACAATAACATTAGTTGTAACCTGGTCAGTGATCAGCTCAAGAACTTAGCCTGGGGTATTAGTCAACCAGAGCTGCAGTAACAGAGGACCACAGATGGGGAGGCTGAGACAGCAGAGATTGACTCTCTCACAGTGCTGGAGGCCAGAGTCTGAGATCAAGGTGTCAGCAGGCCTGTTTCCTTCTGATGCTGCAAGAGAGAATCTGTTCCATGACTTTCTCTGAGCATCTGGCAGTTACCTGGCAATCTTTGGCGTTCCTTGGCTTATAGATGCTTTACCTTCGTCTCTGCCTTCGTCTTCACGTGGTGTTCTCCTTATGTGTATGTCTTTTGTCCAAATTTCCTCTTTTTATAAGAACACCACTTATATTTTATTAAGATCTACCCCAATAACCTCATTTTAACTGGATGAACTCTGTAAAGACCCTATTTCCCAAAAAGATCACATTCTGATCTGGGGCTTAGGACTTTAAGATATCATTTTGGAGGGACACAATTCAACCATAGTAGCCTGATTTCACAGCAGATATTTTAAGTACACAAAAAATTTAGTTGCTACTCCCTAAAATTGACATCTTGTGGTAGCTTTGTAGCATTATTTCTTTCTGGAACACCTCTTGATCTCATTAATAGTTCAGTCTCTTTCTGAAAGCAAAAACAAACATTTCCTCCAACATTAACATCGTACGATTATTGAATAGTTCTTGGTTGTTTGGATATTCTCATTTAAGATATTATATAACATTTTCCTCTATCCACAAGAACAAGAAATGACCAAACATAGTTTCCAATCAAAGGTTAAAAGTCTCAAAGCACTAGTCAGCTTGGAGGAAATAAACATGAGGCAAAATTTACATATTATGATTTTCAAGATTTTTAAAGTTACAGTTTTCTATGGCCAGCAAACAGTGATTTCTTTTATAAATGGAAAAAAGAAAGCCATAATCTGTACCTAGCTCACCAATGTAACTGGATCCTTAGCTAATGCACACTCTTGAAAATGGAGGTTGAAGTCCCATCCATTAACTGTTACATTTTGGACCTGTGTATAGTCTCTTGTTCATTAAACTGTTAAACCCCCTGGTTGGAGTTTGTATCTGTGAATCATTGATTAGCCCTAAATTTAATTAGAGTTTTTTTTTTTGGAAAAAATCCAAAGTTCTAATCCATAGAGGCTGAAATTATTTATCTATAACTCTCAGTCTTAGTTTTCCCAGTCATGCCATGGGTATGTTCATATTTACCTTATTAAAAAAGTTCCAGCTTTCAAAGTATTAAAAAATTGTCTCTCTCCTCGTCAAAGGAGCAAAGGTGTTCCAAGAAAGAAGAAAGACTAACTCACAACACTTACAGATAACCAAAGAATATGGAATACTAGATTGCTAGAATTCAAATTCAAAATGTTTTCTCTATTGCCTTTTCATTGGTAAAATAGTGAGAGAGAGAAAATACAAGCCATATTCAATTTTATTGTTAATTTTCTCAAGTGTGATAACAGTATTGCGGTTATGTAAGAGATTGCCCTATTTTAAGGAGATGTGTGCTACATCTTTGGGATGAAATGTTAACACTATCAATTTGCTTTCAAGTAATTCAGCAAAAACACGTGTGCAATTTTCTTGAGCTTAGAATTTAGATCTTATACTATTTTTCTTACTTTTCCATATATTTGAAAAATTTTATAATAAAAAGTTGCGGAGGAAAAGGGATGGTGAAGATGGGGAATGCTTTCTTCAACTGGTAAATTTGCCACGTAACGCTTAACCTGTGCCTATCGCATGCAAGGTTCGACGCATCGCTCCCCCATCCACCACCCCCAAAAGAATAGAATAAGGTTCAAAGCCCTTGAAAATATTGTTGGGGGGGGGTTAAAAATGTCCATTTGTAAATTATTGCATACTTAATGGAGTGTTTCGTGTGTTAAATGAGCTATTCTGAGTAAGCCCAATACATGTTGGCTGTCGCAAAGGTTGTCTAAAAATACAGTGCATACAGATTGCCTGGTGCTGGCAGTTAAGTGCTGTGAGTGTCATTCTACTAGGAAATCACAGGCATCGGTAGAGAGAATGGGCTGTGGCACTGGGGGATATGAAGGTGAGAGACAGAGCAGGCAGCCCTGGGGCTTCTGCTGACAGAGAGGTTAGACTTCAGAGATGCGAAAAGGACACCTGCTCATATACATGGACACATGTACACACACACACACACACACACACACACACACACACACACAAGCTAACACTTTCTATGGGGAATCTGGAAAAGACAGGAAATCTGCTATTAAAATGTGAGTTTGTAATTGGCCCTACCCTGAACCCAACCTAAAGAAGCGTGAAGACAATCACGGCGGCGAACACTTGTCACAGTTCGGTGAGAACACTGAGCCAGAGAAATGACTTATTCCAAATGTTTGTTGACTTATGTTGTTAATAACGCCTTTCTTTAGGTATGAGATTTGAAATTTTCTTTGCAAAACTTTAAGGAGTTAAAAGTTGCTATGTAAGCCACATCATATTAGTAGGCCAAGACTCTACTGAACAAAATAGGAATTTTATAACTAATACACGTGCTAGATTATAACATAGAAAGGGGTTCTCCATCTATTATCCCTTTTGAGCCTCCCACACTCTTAAGGGGTAGTCAGGGTATGAGCCCAGGCTGTCTGTTCTTACACCCCATACTCTTCGGTGGGGGATTTTGAAGGAAGGTCAGCATGTACATTTCTGGGGCCTCACTCTTTAATTTCCAGTGTGAACATCTGGAGCGTGATTATCATCCAGCCAGGAGATGAATCCCATCTGTGAGCCATATTAGCTGAATAACCTTGTATGAGACCTTTAACATTCCTAACCTTCAATTTTCTCATTTTTATTTACCACCCAGATTATTATGTTGATCATAGAAGGTATATAAAAGCATTTTTTGAATTTTAATGCACTATATAAATGTTATCGGTATTGTTCTAAATGACCAATTCTCTAAAGAACTTACAGGGAAAAACTTAATAAAGAACTATTAAGAATTTCACTCTCCAACTCAGCATATAAAACAGTCCACTGCTGGATAACTATGGACCAGACACAATGCCCAGTTTTTTAACCATCAAAACAATTCAATGAAGAGGGTGTTATTATTTCCATTTTACAGATGAAGAAGTATATAAACATCCTGCCCAGCACCATGCATCTCAGATGTGTGGGAGTCCAGCCTTGTCCCCTGCTATGACTCATCTAAGGTTTACATTCCCTGGTTGTGTGCATGGGTCAGTAAGAATATGATGAGTTTTACCAGATCTGAGTCTTCTCTCTAACCACCTCGGATACATTGCAGCAAACACTCATTGCTGCACACAGGTGTGGTTGTGCCATTACTTGTTACTATGGCAAGAGTTAACTGATGTATCTGTGCCTTTGGACGTGCACACAGAGGTGACGGTCACTGCTTTGGGCTCATCTGAAATGTCCTAAACAGATCTCTTGATGCCTCAAACACTCTGGCTAACTCATACCTCACCACCACTACACACCTACCCACCCTTCTCCTGAAGATAAATTCATCTGGAATATCTTCTCTGAGGTCACCCTCCCCCAGCCACCAGCCCTCCTCCTAGCGCAGCTTTAATGTTCCTTTTCTGTGGCCCCAGGGCAGCAAATACTTTCCACAATTAGCATTTCTCCCAGCTCATTGCTTAGCAGATGAATAAAAGCTTTGTTCTTAAGAGGTCGTGGAATTCCTTTGAAGAAAGCCTGGCTTAGTCAAGAAAGAACTCTGCTGAGCCAAAGGGTTAGATACTAAAGAAGGGCTAGGAAAAAAAAAAAATTAGAAGGGGAGCGTTTAGGAGAAAAAGTTGGAAATGACTAAAGTCCACATTTGTAACTCTACAGAAGAAACATTTAGAAAAAGATGAGGTGGGGTGAGGGGAGATCACTCACAACTCTCCCTGATGGAGCACATTACAGTTACACTGAGCTCCCGTGCACAAACTGCCCAACGGAGATGTAAACATGATAAGGACTGCCTTATTACCTGAGGCCTTCTTGGTTAATTGGGAAGAAAGTTCTACATGCTGATACGTGTTCTGTGCTCATATGCAGGCTAGATTTATTAATCTAGGCCAGCGCCACTCTTTAAGTCAGACCATTTGAAATGATAGAATGTAAAATGACATATAAAAGAAATTGTTCATTATATTAAAGTATCGCCAACTCAGACCTGCTAACAAGGTGTATTATTATAAAGGACATTTCCCGGGGTACCTTGTTTTTATTTCTAGATAAGATCCATTTGCAATTACCTTATGAGTTACATATGTAAATGTAGTTTCTTAAAGAGTGTTTGATGACTAGATCTTGAATTTGAAATTTACCCCTCATATTGAAATACTAATTGACATTATCTTTGAAGAAAATATTTGCTAAATTAAGGAAATATCAGTAGAGTTCCTATCTGAGTGATAACAAATGCTAAACCAGTGATGTCTAAATAAATATGTTCACTATCAGAGATCTTGACTTTAGAGAAATTGTGATTTAGATGATTAACATAAAATATATAAATGAAAAACTATACTCTTTATATATTTTTCTTTATGCCAGTGGAAGGATGTCAGGATCCAAAAACTGGGCCATATTTACCCAAAAAAACTGTTTACATATGTTTATAAAAAGACCTATTCTAGAATGTTCAGATGAGAACTATTAAGAATAGCCAAATACCGGGAACCACCCAAATACTCATGAACTGTAGAATGGATAAATACAGCTATTCTCGAATATTTATCTGTTCTATTGGTTTTTTACTCTATTATAATATACAATTTTATAAATAATAATGATATTACAATAAGACAATAAAGTCCACACAACGGAATATTAAGCAGCATTGAAAACAAATGTTTTACAACATGGATGAGCCTCCCAAACACACTGCTGAGCAAGAGAAGCCAGACACAAGAGATTTCATTTATATGAAGTTTGAAAACAGGCAAAGTAAACATATGCCATTAGAAGTCAGACTGCGATTACCATTTGCAGGAGTGATGACTGTGAGGGAGCATAAGAGGGGTTCTGGAAGGCTAGAAGTTTATTATTTTTTCTTGCCTAGGACCCTGAATACATTGGCATGTCCCACTGTTGAAAATTTACTGCATGGAATTTTTCTGTATGCAAAGTATACTTCAAGAAAAAAAAAATTGTTTTCTTAATTGGCATGAGAAAATAATATGCAGATAAGAACAGTATAGAACTTGCCACAGAAGAAAGTGTGTTTAGCCCACTGTCATTTAAAATGCACTAGAATTCTGTCTGACAAAGAACAAATCCAAATGAAAGACTGTAAACAAATTCTGGGACAGCCGGAGGATCCAACACACTTTAAATCACTGAAATATGATCATGGAAGCCACTCATTTGACTGCCAGTCATTACAAAGATCAAAACACACAGACACATAGGAAGGAACTGAATAAATGGGGCAATAGAAATCCCTCTGAATATGGTAATGCACTTGAGGTCCAGAGAGGAATTCTGCATTTGCAAATTATTCCACCCCAGGCAAGTTGTAATTTCTCAATTCCCTTATCTATCAAATGAGGCTAAGAATACCTAGCACACAGGCTTGTTTTATGGAGAAAGTGTAGGAATATGTTTGTCAGGGTACTACACAAATGAAAGTTATCATCTTTGAGTGTTTTTTTTTTTTAGTTATATAAACTAGCCACAAAAAATAATGTTACTCCTGGCCACAGTGAGGCTACAGTCTGAATATCAGGGTGTGTTTTTATACTTTACGTGAAAATTATTCATTCAGTCCAGAAACTGAAGTGCTATTTCATTCATTTATTAAACTTTTATCTATGGCACAAGATCCAAAAATTTGAAATATTTTAATTCAGAATTATCCTTCATAACCCTTCAAATAAATAAGAGATTGCCTCATTCTCTAGTCTTATAGACTAATTCTATCGCTTTGTGATGAGCTAGTGCTTGCACCTTTCATTTTTATGTGGCACTTAGCACTAATTTGGTCTAATTTTGGATCCACGAATATAAACTTTACATAGCATTTCACTTACCTCTGAAATAAACTTATCACTCTAATTCTAAATTCCTTCCTCCAACACATTATATTGTTTATTGAAATACTGATCTTACTTGGAAAATTGGAATATTAGCTTTCAAACCCTTTACATTAAAATGCCATTTATTAATTTGCATTAAATAGCTGGCATTATGGGCCCACTGAGAATTAACTTTGCTTCTAGCTGTTACTAATTATTAACATTTTTTATACTTGGTCTTCAAGTATTCATTTGGATACCTTACTTTTCTAGCTGTTTCGTCATAAGTCATCAGGGAGGAAGCAATTAAGCCACCAGATTGTCCTAACGGCATTCATCCTGGGAGATCATTTATATTATGAACTAGAATTTGTGTTTTAACAACTGGTAAAGATCAATCTGTTTAAATATTGTGAATTAAAATACAGAGGCTTCCTGATGTTATGTGTGAATATCCAGAACCTTCTGCTTAACT
>JAQQSQ010002658.1:0-10470 GCA_028627145.1 Eidolon dupreanum | reverse complement strand
CAGACCTCGAGCTTCCTCGGACCCTGGAGTCAGCACTTGGACAGTGTCTTCATTCCAATGCTTGCTAACTAGGACCCCACGGGAGCATCTGCTGACCTCTCCGTACCTCATTTTCTCATCTACGTAATAGGGGGACAATACTTGGCTATGCTTGCCTCGCAGGATTGCTACGAAGAGAAAATACAACGAGTTTATAAATACAGTGCTTCTGTCACAGTGCCTGATACATAGAAAGTCCCCGTACAGTAGCTGACAGCTGTTAATAATGTCAATACAAGAGATAGCAAATTGTGGAAAATATTATCACATTTTCTCTCTGATTGCATCTTCTTAGTCTCCAGATATTTGTCTTACTGGGCATGAGAGTGAAATGAAAACAAAACACATTCATTCATTCATTCATTCATTCATGAAAGCAAGAATAAAAGCATTGCTTATTGAAGGACGTAATTCAACAATATTCCTTAAAAAGTGTCGAAGCAAGTAGTGAAAAATTATTTGAAGCATAAGCAAGAAGATTAATCACCAAGCAAGACTTGTCACCTCGTCGACTGTTTTATTCCAGATGACGTTGGCACCTCCCGGAGTCTTCAGGCGGCTTCTGGAGACTGTGCAGCAGTGGGATTCGAAGTGGTCGCAGTTTCCAAAAGCGAAGCGAGTTTCACGATTCCTCTTAGAAAGTTCAACAGCAGAAAGGGTGCAGGATGCTCGCTGCCCTGTTCCGAATATTTGGCCTTAAGCTAGCCTAACGGCCATGTATGCAGCCAGGGTAAAGGCTCTGTATTTGGTAATTTTCCTAAGAAACCCAAATGTATAATGCATGTGACACTTTTCCTGAAGTAGTACTCTGGAATGTGGTGAAACCCAAGAGGTAGCCCCCTGAGAGTCAACAAAAACGCAGGAGAGCACGCAAACCCTTCCTCTGGACGATCAAGAACAGACAGAGAGAAATCGAGGACATTCCAGCAAAAGTAGGCATGTGGCTTGTTTTAGAAAAGCAAAACCACATGTTTATAAGAGTGAGCAAGAGATGTGCAAAGTTATATCATGGAGTCCTATAACATATGCTAATTCTTTGAATTCTTTTAGAATTTTTTTTTTTTTTTTTTGGCCTCGAAATTGCCCAGAGTTATAGCGTGGTTGTCACCAACGCGTGCCGTATTTCTTCTGTAGGGACCAGTGATGCATTTGTTTTGAATTTGGCATTGACTCTTTGTGCCTAAAAACCTTTCAAAAAGTATAAATCTGATAGTATAGGCAACCAAATGATTTTGTCTCCTTAATAGTTTCAGAATTTTGGTTTTATTGGTAAAAAAAAAATCACGTTTTTGCTTTTTAATAATTCTAAACATTTGTTTCATTTCTGTGTTCTTTCCCAAAAGACTGTTTTGAGGATAAAGAGGCACTTAGCAAGCATAGAATAGATATTATATATTACATATTATATGTTATATATTACATAATTCTCTAATACAAATTCCAATGCCCAACGAACATATGATTCATACTTGCTGACCTGTAAACACGTCATGAACGGTATAGGAACCTGTTAAGAGATTTCTCAGTCGTACTGAGCTTAACCACAAACATCTCATTATAGTCTCTCCAATGCTAATCACCCACCACTGTGTCACCAGTTGATCAAAACGTGTCATAGAGCATTTTTGTTCTTTAGAAAAATCTTACCGAGCCTACTATGAGTCAACTGTTATTTCAGGTACCGAGGGCAGTTATGTAATAGATGGGTTCTCATGCGCATGGAACCATATTCTGGGCAAAAGAGACAGTCAGTGAATAAGGAACCAAATAAAAAGATAAAATCTCAAAGACAAATGTGAAGAATATATTTTAAGCTAAATTTTTAAGACTGATAGAGCAGGAATGCAGCTTTAAATGGTTATATGTTGAGATGAATATAAATACATAAGCATACACATATTTTTATAACAATGTTCTCATATATAGTGGTACAAACTTAAAATTTAATGTTTTTTTTAAAAAATAACTTTTAGTATTTAAAAACTGTCCAGTATTTGTTTTGTGTTTGGCATTTCTCTCTTGCAAACTGTCATCATGAACATGGACATTTGTCCTTCGTGAATGATGGAAAATGGAAATGCAGATCAAAGAATGTACACCTCAAATCTCAGTGGGCGTCGGCAGGGGAGGTGCCTGAACAGAACTGTCTCCCAGTATCCTAGGCAGAAAATGACTCCGAATTTTTCTTTTTTGTCCATTTGATAGATAAAATAGTGGACATAGCATCTCTTTGCTACTTTAATTGGCATTTTTTTCTGATTGTTAATGAAGCTAAACATCTTTTTCATTGCTTTAAAGGCCATTTTTATTTTCTCTTTTGTGACTTTGAGTTGTCTGTTTGCATCTTTTGCCCGTTACTCTTGGATTTTTATGTAATTTTCATTGATGTGTGTGTGCTTGTTTGTATATACATATAGTATAAATACATACTATTGCCTTTAACATTATTTAGTGACTTTTACTTCAGAATGATTTAAATATCATAAATTTATTAATTAATTTCTTATGGCTTTGGTGTTGTATTTGGTTGTGTGGGTATATGTATTTTTGTCTTATTCCTATTCTAATATTAAACAATAATGAGCTGTATTTCTTTTAATTTATTCATAATTTTGTTTTTTTACATTTTGCAATCTACATACCTGAACTTATTTTCACGAATTGTGGGAGATAAAGATCTAATTTCCTTTTTTCCTACCGATAGACAGTTTACCCAGCGCCATTTGTGGCCAGTTCCAACTTTTCCCAATTCAGACCACCAGCTTTCCTGCACTCGGAGCTCGGGGGGCTGTTTCTGGACCATCATCATCTCCTTCGTAATTTCCACGCCAATATTACATTTCTTAATTGTTCAATTTTTATAATAATTTTTGAAATGTTGTAGGCAGATCTCTCTTTTCTTATCCTGTTTATCTTTTCCAATGTTCTCTTGGCTTTTCTGGCATTTTCCCCTTCTAAGCGAAGTTTATAATGACAGTTTTGAGTTTCGTGAATAACACTAATAGGACTTTTTATGACATCACAGTGTATTTACAGGTTAATTTGGAAGAGTGTTCTTATCTTTACAATATGGAGTCATCACATTCAGAATACAGCTTAGTTCACCTTTTATTCAAATCTTTTATATTCTTCAGTAAAATTTTATAGTTTTTTTTCATATAGGTCTTATACTTATTTTTATTAGGGTTATTTTTATGCGTTTTATAGTTTGTGGCTATTGTGAAATAGATCTTATCTGTATGTTAGTATACAGTAAGGCCTTAGAAAATTATATCTTTGCTGTTTTCTAAATGTAATGGAATTTTTCTTCCTTTCAAATATGTACAGTTTGTTATTATCTCTTTCTAATATTTATACATTTTACTTATTCTTTTATTTCTTGGCTTGGTGGACTGATTGGGGTCCGTAATACAATGTTGATTAAGAATCCAATAGAACGCTTTTCTCGTTACTGATTTTAAAGGAACATTGCTAATATCTCACCACTGAATGTGATGTTTGCTCTATAGTTTTCTGAGAGATAAAACTCATTAAATCGAGGAAGTTCCCTTTTATTACTAGCTTGTTAGGAGTTTTATTGATTTCTAAATCAGAATTTTGGGTAACACTTTATAAAACAGCCTTTTGACACGGTCTTGTGTTTTTTGTCTCTAACCATCTACTGTAGTACATTTTGCCTGGTGCGTTTGCTGCTGCTGAGCAAGCCTGGCCAGTTATTGGACAATAAACACTCGGTGACAATGTATTATTATTTTCAGGCTGTGCTGGGGTTTATTTGCTAATATTTTAATAATGATATTTACATTTGTGTTCATTAGTGAGATTAGTCTCTACTTTTATTTGTTCTGCTGTCCTTGCTCAGTTTCGTCTACCAGTGGAATTTTTTTATTTGTTTCTATAAAATAGACTTAGCTGAATTACATTTTAATCTATGATTTTAGCTGTTCATATTGCAGGGGGGTTTAAATTTTTAAACATTTTTAGATAAATTATTTAGATCTGACACTATTTTCAGGGGTAGATGTTACTCTGTCCCTTTTTTTTTATTCACTTTTGATTGATTTATGTTATCTGTATATTTTTGAGCCAGTTTTTTATAACATATATTCTCAAGGAATCAAGCATTTCATCTGTTTATAAATTTGTTAGAATAATAGGCTATATCGCATTTATCATAGATCACATTACCTTTGTCATAGAGTTTTGGATTCTCGCTTTTTCATTCCTTATAATTTTTTGTACCTTATTTCTCTTCATCTTGGTTTGCTGACATTCTTTACTTGGTGTGACCGTTGCCTCATCTCTGTTCACTGAAGTCACCTTAGAATGGACGATTTTGGGTCAGGTTGTCTACTCTATAGGACTCTACGGGTGGGGGTGGGAAGGGAGTGAGGAAGTGGGGTCTGCTGTTGCCACCTGTTGTCGCGATTTAACAAAAGTAAATGAGCACCCGCGAGACAGGAAGGGAGACTTTGTTTTTGTCTCTCTTTAGAAGGGTAGCATTATTTATTCATATTTTTAGTACCGATTCAGTTACTCTTCCCTTACTTCCCTTTAATGAGGCTCATCTTAAAGTTGTCAAATGTGAGTTCTTCCACTTACAACATTTTTGGATCCTCACATTGCCTCTCCTGTATGTGGCAGTGCATATTTGTAATGTTTTTTATACCACTGGTGATTTTCTATAGTTAAAAGCAGCCATTCGTTCCCAAACAGACCCAAACCCTAGTTTAAATTCTTTATATCCTGATGGTTGTTGACAGCATCAAGGAACGAATATCCCTTTTTTCACTCCCCAGTTCTGAAATGACATCATCGTGAATTCTTCAAGAGTCGGTCTTGACATTTCCGGAGAACGGTTGCCAATTAGGCTCTCAAATCAATCAAGTGAGAATTAATTTAGCGCAGTGAAGGGTTTATTGTTTACCTAACGCCAAACATTTTGTCAGCTAGTATATTTACACTAAAATGTAATCAGTTATATGGATATTCTGGCTGTGAAATTATTTAAGAAATCTGATTTAGGGACGCCTCCCTGCAGCCTTCTTCCACCTGCAAATTCTGCATTGCTCCCGTCCTGAGAATAAGTGATTCGGCTGCATCATGTCTGCTTTGGAAGGTCTTTACCCGACTCAGAAACCTTTCTGCCTAGAGCAGTTAAGCTTTTGCCACGTCTAATTTCTCAGTGCCACTGGATTTCCGGATTTCTGTCTGCGATCCCAGTTTTTGGCTTATTATTCTATCTTGATTTTCATTTTTACACTTCTAACTCTCTAACTCCTGTGTGTTTTGTAACTTGTGCCAATGAGATACTGGAATGCACTCCTCAGGCCGCCTGCTTGGTGGCCAAGGCCTGCACTTCCCTGTCCCCAGCCTCATGACTCCACCTGTGCCCGGGCCGTGGGGCAAGGGCATAGGGCAAGGCTTCCAGCCGGCTTGTTGTGCGCTCGCCCTGTGTTCTGCAGCCCCGCTTCCCCAGGCGTGGGTGCCTCCGCTGTATGATTCCCCAGTGACCCTACACCTGGCCCCGCCACCCCTTCCCCGTCCACCTGAACCCATCAAATTCCCGGATGGAACTAATAATGGTCTAGAGACGGGGTTCTCAACCCTGGCTGCAAGTTAGAATACTGGGGGCCGCTTTAAATTGAACATGAGGACGATGATGATGATGATGATGATGATGATGATGATGATGGTAAAAGTGTCTGGGCATCTCAGTCACGTGAGAAACAAACAACTCCCAGATGGTTACGATGCGCACCCCGTCCGGGACCGCTGCTTCCACACTCACAGCGAGACAGGCGCGCCCCCCGTTTAGGACGCCCTGGAACCCCTTCTTTCTCGCAGTTGGTCTGCCCACCGCCATTTCCCCTCTAGATCGCTCATCGATGGCGTTCATAGAAGTCACGTCAAACAGGGGAACAGAGGGGCAGGAAGCCGGGAAGGGAAGAAGAAGGGCGGGTCCCCGTTTTTACTTCCTCCCGCGTCACCCGCAGCCTGGGCTGCCCTGGCCTGCCTGCTCTGAAAAGCAGGCGTCTTAACTACAGTATCCTGTGTGAATAACATGCGGGAAGGATAATTTAACTCCACTCCGGTCTATGAAGGAGCATCACTAGAGAGAAATAATTCATGAGCGATAGGCCGAGGGGTACACGCCGTGATTTATCTTTCCGCCGTGGTGGTCCCCGCTCCTGGGAAGGTCCTCCTCGGAAGGAGCGTGTCAGCTCTGAGCAGGAGCGGGGAGGGGGGTGTGTGTGTCTTCCACGCACCTGTGCGCTTGTGCAGACGCACTGGTGATAGATGCTTTGTTGGTTCAAATCGTTACAAGCTGTGAACCATGAAGAGAAATAAGCAATAAATAAAGGTCTCTGCTTCTTTTCATAAAACGTCGCCATGTTACAGCCTAGAGGACGCCTTGCGATCACACTAGGGCTTAAATGTGCTCTACCCAATTCTGGAAATGCAAATGCTGTCTGACTTCTTCAAATTAATGTTTGGAATGCCTTTAAAGTACCTTATATATCCAGGATCAGAAAATTTCGATGGTTTTCTGTTTGTCTTGTTTGCCTGTTGCTTTGGTTACCAGAGGGAAAGGGGGGAGGTGACAGGTAGATAAGGAAGGATAAAGGAGATTTGACTTTGGGTGATGAACAAACAGTGCAATACAGACGATGCATTATCGAATTGTACACTTAAAAGCGATATAATTTTGTTGACCAATGTCACCCCAATAAATTTAATTACAAAAATAAAATTTAAGTGGTTACTATACATGTAAAGTGAAATGATTTGATTGCTCATATGTAATAAACCATACCTCCAGATATTTATGAAGAATTCCTTTTAGAGTATATTCATAATTTCAGTTCACATTTATTGAGTAATTTCTATTGTGAGACATTTCTCTGAGTACTTTGGACATTGTTAATTTATCCCAAACTAACAATAACTTTAGAAATGAGGAAACTGAGCAGAGAGAGGTTGAATGACTTGCACGAAGTCACACGGTTAGTGACTGCTACAGTAGGGCCCCTGACCCTGGCAGCCAGACCCTGAGCCCTTGACCTTGTTGGCTGCGGTGTTCCACGTCATCTAGTGCTGCCGGAAGAGCCGTTGTCATAGGGGACATTCGGACTGGATTATTATTTAGGTCGTTTCCAACTCGAGTTTTGACAGGAGAAAGCTGCAAGCATCACTTATTTGTAATTTCTTTGAACTGAGGAAACTGATGGTTTTCGGATGGGAGAACAGATGGTGGTACTGAATAGCGTGTAATGATGTTTGTGAAGGAATTTAAGTTTGGAGAGTGTCAGTACCTGGTCTCAGTTTAGCCAGCCGTCTCCACGACCCGGTTCCCACGCTGCCCCGTGCCGCACGCCTGACCGTGACATGAGGGCTCGGTGCGGCTGCCACGGGTGATGGGCATGCTGGCTCCTCTACTCACTCGCCCCGTGCCTTGTTCTCCACTCACATACCCCTAACAAGGGGTTACTCCCCTTCACCTGCTTCACGTGTGGTGCAGCTCAGGGGAGATCCAGGCACTTGTGAAGCAGCTAGTCAGGTCAGGGGCAAACCTCAGAGTTGCTCAGATGATCACGCAAGAGCAATGAATGCCAGCCAGCACGTGGTCCTTGAGATAAGTCTGATCACGGCGTTATACCTCTGCCGTTGGCCCGAAAGACCCTTCTCTTGTCTGCACTGCAACCTCGTCTTTAAACGCTCAGATGTACATCTCTCTGTCACTTCCAGGCAGAATTTATAGTTCTCGCCTTTGTATCCTCAGAGATAACACTTATTAACCCCGCCGTCGTAGTCGTTATTATAGGTTGCAATTCCCTAGGTAGGTGGCTGGGCCTTCTGAAACTGACTCGGGAATTTCAGCGGCATTTCATACACTTTGGTGGTGGATAAGATGGAAAATAATCCGGCGTCGTGTACATTCTCAATAAATGCTAACTAGGCGTGTCTGTATTTTACCTCCTAACGTTTCTCAGCTCCTTGGGGACACAGTTCCTGTCTTTATTCACTGAAAAAAAATGTCATCCACGCTACAGAAGACACCAGCCTTGCAGTGGATGTGGATAAACCTGTGTTCACCTCTGTTCGCTTGTCTGTATTCTGTTGTCTGTCTTTTTTTCTCCTTTGTCTTTTCCATGCCCATATTAACACTGGCAGCTCAAACATGACCACCGTTCGCCCAGAAGCTCGGTATTTGTTTCTATTCCCCGGGTTCTTAATTGTTCTCTCCATTCCCTTAAAATCCTCAGAAAATCTTGCGGCTTCTTCACAATTACCGCTCAAATCTTCGCTGGAGATTTCAGAAAGCACTGGAAACAGGCTGTGGGGAAAGAGCGGCGCAGGTCCTCACGGACTGACGGAAAAACGGGTGTGAGACACGGCATTACGAAAATGTCACTTCCATACAGAACGCTGTGCGCGCCGCGTGCAGCGTGGAGCCTCGCGGCCGCCCCCGCCACGCTGCAGACCCGCGACTGATTCCTAGCTCGCTGCGTCTGCACCGCCCGCGCCGCGGTCCGGGTCCGCCCGGGGCCAGAGAGATCGCCAAGTCTCAATGAGATTCTGTTCCTTCGTTGCTGAAAGAGTCCATGACCCCCCCTCACATATGAAAAAGGAAGGAGAAGGTCAGCGGCCCCTGCCTATGACGGCTTCCGCTTGGCCCTGTCTCGCGCCCTCCCCTCCGTGAGGTCGTCGCGTCCAAACCTCTGACACGTCCTCCGTGCGCGAAAAGCGTGTTTCAGGGGTGAGAACACGCACGAGCGCGCAGGGCCCGCGGCGGTCCAGGCCCACCCACGACGCGGGCCCGCCCACGACACGGGCGCACCCTCGACGCGGCCCCGCCCACGACGCAGGCCCACCCACGACGCGGCCCCACCCACGACGCGGCCCCACCCACGACGCGGGCCCACCCACGACGCGGGCCCACCCACGACGCGGACCCACCCACGACGCAGGCCCGCCCACAATGCAGGCCCACCCACGAACAAGCCAACCCACCACGTGGGCCCACTCACGACGTGGGCTCACCCGCCACGCAGGCCCACCCATGAACAAGCCCACCCACGACGCGGCCCCACCCACGACACAGGCCCACCCACGACACAGGCCCACCCACGACGCGGCCCACCCACGAGCAGGCCCACGCACGACGCGGCCCCACCCATGCACAAGCCAACCCACGACGCGGGCCCACTCACGACGCGGGAGCACCCACGAGCAGGCCCACCCACGATGCGGCCCCACCCACGAGCGGGGGTGCGCTGGTCGGGTGTTGCCCCCGGGCAGTCCCGCCTGGCCCTGGAGTGACACGCAGCACGTGCGGGAAGAGGGACGGCGTTCAAGGCCAGCGTTCGGATCCCCCGTGATCTCATTAGGGAAACGGCTCCTCGGCTTTCCCAGGAAAAACAAGAAACGCCGCACTCCCGAGTCCCCCCACGCGGCCCACGAGCTTTCAGGAGTCAGACACGCAAGATCGCGTGCAGAGCGCGCCGCTTCTGCCCACGCGGGACTGTGGACGACCACCTGAGACGTTGTCACGGCGTCTGCGAGGCTGCTCAGGGACCCGTACAGAAGGACGTACCCTCGATGTGCTGCATACCTCTAGACTCACACATCGTTTCCATAAAATCTGACACTAAAAGACTGTTTTGTACTTAGCTGTTAAGAAGCATTTTGTCACATTGTAAAATAGCAAAATGTTTGATCACGGATGTCGACTTTCTTAGAAATCAGTGTGACACTTCAGATAAGAGATCCTCAGTGTGAAATAGACACAGCTCTCCTGAAAATGCCAGAATCCATTCTCGCTCTTCCACAATCTCTGCCACGATTCTTATTTACCGTTTCGCCCATGGTTTGCAGGCAAGTGGCATGCCTTCGCATCCCTAAATGATCGACGTAACGGTGACATGAACGTGTGACTATATAGGCAGAATATAGTGAGCAAAACCAACTATGTGAGCTAAGAATTCAAGAGTTAAGTTTTTTTAATGACCAAGGTTTTCTTGGGTCAGACGGCTAATAGCTCTTCCCACGTATTTATTAATCTACATTATAGGAACCAAGTAACAGAAGTAAAAATAAATCCTGGAATATTTTACATGTTTCAACTATTGTAATAGTTCAAAAGTAATACTTATATGAAACCGAATCATATCATATTTGAACAAAATCTTGTTTGCAAATTGAATGAGTTATTCGAAAACAAAATCTCCTATTTGTAAACCACTGTACTTTAAACCTTCAAAAGCCATAAAGTACCTATAGGAAGAGACAGGCTGAGAGAGGGCAGATCTTCACATAATTTTGGAATAATAGCTACTATTTTTCATAAAAAACTATCTTCCCAGTTTATTTTAAATATTTTATCTTCCATCCACCTAAAGAACACATATTTCGTAGACAAGTATAATA